>JAQZBX010004834.1:32039-58784 GCA_029593785.1 Cabassous unicinctus
AGGGGGAGGGGAGGGAGGAGAGGAGGGGGAGGGAGGAACCAAAGCCTGATCAGTGTTCAAATTTTAAACAGTCCTCATGGTTTTGTTCAGACTCGCGAATGAAACGGTAACTTTAAACCCCTTAACTGGGCACAGGCAGAAGAATCTTTTGATTCATTGAACTCATCTCCCCAAGCAGCAATAGTTAGACTAGACCTGCTTGTGGCTTCCTGGGTCTTTGGAGGAATTCGGGCACTGAGAAGCAAGCAGGGCCAGGGAGGCAGGTGAGGCCTTCGCTTCGGGCACAAAATTTAAAGGATCACCCAAAACTCAGTTATCATGGTACCTACTATTTTAATGCAATACTGCAAAAATTAAAAATGAGTGCCAAAATCCATGACAAACAAAATATCAACATTTTAAAGGCAGACAGTTCCACTCTTGAGTTTTTCAGACTCCCACGTGGCTCGACAGGCACTGGAGGTGAGCCTCCTGTCCCCCTGCTGGTTTACCAGCGCCTTTCCCACGTGACTCATTAGACCAAGCCTCCCCCCGGCCCCATTCACCCTTGGCCTGGTAGGAGAGGACAGGGAGAGGCTCTCCAAGTGCTGGAGTTAGCTCACAGGAATAACAGCCAGGCACTGGACAGACGCTAATTCCAACATACACAGTCCTGCCTGCCAAGTCCAGGACAGTGTGGCTGGCCGAGATGACGGGAGCCGTGCAGTGCCCCGGCAGAGAGCCTGGGCTGGCATCAAATCCCTCCTTCTGGCTTCCTAGCTCTGTTACCTTGCTCAGAGTGATACTGGAGCTCTTTAAGCCTTGATGTCCTCATCTGTAAAATGGGATGATGATGGGGTTTCCCTCCCAGGACTACGGGGAGGATGAAATGAAGCTGGCAAAGCTCCAACGGAGCACTTAGAATCATCATTATTAGCCGTTCTTGTTGTAGACGTGTCCACGCAACGAATCTCTTCCTTCCCTGTGGAGCAAGGCTGTGGGCAGACCCATCCTCTCCCGGAGCGAACAATTCCCGTTGGATTCAGTTATTCACTGTGGGGACTGGCCTGGCAGTCCATCTTGAGGAACCGGCATCGATGACACAAGCGTGCCTGGAGCTGATTCCCTCTCTGTAAGTAAACCTCTAAAAAACGGTCATCTTCACAGTCATAGTCGCAGCAGTGCTAGTGGCCAGCAGTTCTACTGAGCACTTTATCGAGGATGTTATTTAGTGCCAGGCTTATGCCAAGGGCCTGGGGTTGACGAAGGAGAGCAGAGGAGGGAACTGGCCCCAAGAGAAGAGGGAGGGTGGGCTGGTGTGGCTGGAATGAGCTGTGGCTCCGCAGCCAGCCCCGGTGACTCCCCTGGGGCTGGGGGGCGCCTCCCTCTGCCATGCCCAGGTCTGTGGCGGTGGCTCTGGCCCCTCGCCAGGACCGTGGGGTCACCACAGCACAGCACACTTCAATATGAGGTGTTGCGAGGTCCCAGTGCCAGACTGGGTATTTGCTTTCTGATCGACTGCAATCCCCCCACTTCTTGGCTCCTCCTCTTGCCAAAATCTTAACCCTGGCATGATTATGTCCTAAGGCAAGGAGCAGACAGCCACCCTTGACTATTGTCGTTGCTGTCTGAAAGGCCCTGAAGTGGTTCAGTGATGCACTTAAATGTCAAAATCAACCCGTTCATTTGAAAAATGCCTGCCGTGAGGTTTTCAAAGAAGCATGCCTGGCTCCTGACAGCCTCAAGGAGCCTCTTCACCTGGAATGTCCCTCTCGCCCACCTCCCGGAACCCCCTCCCCCAGACTCTAAATGTTCGAATTCATTTTTAAATTAAAAGCAAACAAGCAGATTTTTAAAAGAACCCCATTATGAGAATTTTTTTCAACTTACTTGGCCATTTTAGATCAAATGATCTCCCCTGGATTGACAACAACTAAAATAAGGTTAGAAGCCCTTTTGAAACATGATTCGCAGACAGTGGCTCCTGGTCCCACTGCCCCACGCCAGCTTTCCTAGGACAGTACACCAGGATGGCTCTTTTTTTTTTTTCTTTTTTCTTTTTTTAAAGATTTATTTATTTATTTATCCCCCCCTTGCTGCTTGTGCTTGCTGTGTCCATTCGCTGTGTGTCTTCTCCGTGTCTGCTTATCTTCCCCTTGCTGTGAGGTCCCGCTGCATCAGCCCCTCGCGGGCCGGCCTGCCCTCACAAGGAGGCCCCTGGAAGGGAACCCGGGGCCTCCCATATGGTAAACGGGGGCTCTATCAACTGAGCCACTCCCGCTTCCCCAGGATGGCTCTTTTACAATTTAAACCTTGGAACCGATTTCCAAGAGAGACACAGAGAGAGTGAGAGATACTATCCAATTGGCTTCTGTGGCAGGTTTTTTACCTTTTTTTGGAAGTAATAAAAGGATTATAAACACTCACTGTAAATAAACTAGACAGTTGGAAAAAGAATAAAGAAGAGAACAGAAATGATCTATAATCTCATCACTCGGAGAATAACAGTACATATTTTTACAGATTTTCTTCTTTGCATATATACACACATAGTCAAGTGTACAATGCAGATTGGAATCGGACTACACATGCTGTTTTGTAATGTGCTGATTCATTTAACAATACATCGTGGGCAGCTTTCTATGCCAATAAACATACTCCTCTATTACCATTTTTATGTAGGCTTCTCCTGTGGACTGCCCTGGGATTTGTTGAATTAACTCCCTATAAATGAGCACCATTTTACTACTATAAATCACACTGTAAAGAGCACCTTTCCATAAACATCTATATGGCCTCAACCTATCTCTCCCAGGATAAATTTCTAGAGGGAGAATCATTGCATTAGAGATTATCATATTGATAAGACTTTGATTACAGGCTGTCCAGTAGGTTCCTCCAGCAAAGAAGGATCAATTTACACTCCCACCCGCATGGCCTGAGAACATGTTTCCTCATAGCCTTGGCAACACTGGATAGTTTTCTTTTAAATCTGTGTATTTGTGTGTTTGACTATTTATTACTTCACATCTTTTTATGATTATAGAAACAACCCACAATCATTGCACAATTTCAAACATTATAAATGTACATAAAGTAAAAAGTAAAAATCTCTCCGTAGCACCTATCATATCCCCACTAGCTGCAGATAATCTGATGACACTTTTTCAAGATTTTCTTTTCAATGAGCATACAAAAAAAAATTTTTTTTTACAAAAATGCCATATCATCCAGGCTATTTATCTATTTTACAACTTCATTTTTTCTTTCTTTCTGTGTTTCTGTATACAGTGTGTCTTTCTTTCTACGTCAGTTACAAATCGATCTCATTTTTTAGAGGCTGTTATAAACCAATCTTGTTTTTCGTGGCTGCAAGCATCCCACAGAAGTTCATTGAAACATTCGGCATGCTCTCAATATTTGAATGAGCATCCTTGCTCATATATCTTGGCAGGTTTATAGGAGTACTTTCCTAGGATAATTCCTAAAAGAGCACTTGCTGGACCAAAGGGTTTTCACATTTAAATTTTCGATAGCTGTCATCAAATTACCTCCAAAGATGTACCAGTTAACACTCCTACCAACAGTATATGAGAGCATCTGTTTCCGTAAGGTATTTAGAAACAGGCATCATTTGGTCTAATCTCCCTGGAGGGTATCCGGTAGGTATATTGTAGATATATTTTCTGGAAAGAGGGGAAACCAGTCTGACAGAGCTGTGAGGATCTTTCACTCACATGGGGGAACTCAAGTGACCTGTCTCCTGAGCCCCTTCTCCCTCGGTGCATGCATGCACATATTTTCAAGGTTATACTTCACACCTTCAGATATATTTGTACTTTGTAAGTAGGAGCTGTATTAAGTAGCCAACCCTCTATTCGAATCAACCCATCAAATATTGGCAGATGAATCCCTCATTTTTATTCAACTTGAGGATGTTTTATTTTCCACATCTGTAAGAGGGAAGCACAATCTGTCCTTCCCAACCCACCACCGAGAGATGGTTTGAAGACCATGCTCCACCATTTATGAAATGCTTTATGCCTGCAAAGTCCAATATGGCAGTTACCAGTCTCATGTGGCTATGGAGCCTTTTGAAATGTGGCTGGCCCAGACTGAGATGTGCTGCAGGTGTAAAATAAATACACACTGGGGTGTGAAGGCTGAGGATGAAGAAAAGAATGTAAACTTTTTCATGAATAGCTTTCATATCGATTACATGGTGAAATGACAATATTTTGGATATATTGAGTTAAATAAATATATTATTAAAATTAATTTTACCTGTTGCTTTTTTTTTAACGTGGCTACTAGAAAATTTTGAATTATGTACATGGCTTGAATTCTATTTCTATTGGATGGCACTGCTCTAACCTGTCTGTAGACCAGCAGATACACAGCCAGGCTGCAAGTATTGGCTTTCTGCCTCCCTCCCTCCCTCCTCTTCGTTCCCTCCCTCCCTTCCTTCCTCCCTCCCTCCCTCCCTTCCTTCCTTCCTCTTCCTCCTTTTTTTTTGCATTTTATTAAAATATATTAATTTTCTTGATTAAGTAACAAAACATAATATAAAAGATGTACCTAGAATAATCTCACTCCCGCTTGTGCCCCTTCAGCCTAGTCTACTCTGCCACTCTTTCAAGTGATCATTTTTATGAATTTAACTCTATCCAGAAGTTATTTCCTAAGGTAACAATTCATTTTAAACACTACCTTTTATTTTTTATTTTTTAAAGATTTATGTATTTATTTATCCCCCCCTTGCTGCTTGTGCTCGCTGTGTCCATTTGCTGTGTGTTTTTTCTGTGTCTGCTTGTCTCCTTTTGTTGCAAGGTCTTGCTGCGTCAGCTCACCGCGCCGCGCGGGCTGGCTTGCCTTCACCAGGAGGCCCCAGGAATCGAACCCAGGGCCTCCCATACGGTAAACGGGAGCCCTATCGATTGAGCCACATCCGCTTCCCTAAACACTACCTTTTAAACATGCCGTATTTAAGACATAAAAATCACAATCTGTTAAGACTGGCACATGTATATCCTCCAGAGAGTTCTTTCCTGCCTCCTCTGCAGTAGGCGCCATTCTCAAATGGTTTTCTACTGATTTCAAGGTTTAGAGGACGGTAAGTTTTTCTCTCTCAAAAACCCTACCTGTTACTATTCTGAGGGTTCAAACTTGAATAATAGGAAACTAACCTCAACTGACACTTAAAATTCCTGTATTTTTCCTTCAGGTTTAAAATTTTTGAACCTTGGTAGGATTTAGGAAATAGAGGAATGTATCCATTTTAAACAACAATGGTGGCACCACTTTCTGGATTCTTGACTAGGGAAATTAAATTTTTTTTTTAGATTTTTTTAACAAATCAAAAATTTTTTTTTTAAGAAATCAATTTTATTGATACATATTAATAAAGCATGCAATTCATCAAAGTGTACAATCAACAGTATTTTGAATAATCACATAATTGTGTATTTATCACCTCAATCATCATAAGAGCATTTTCATTATTTCAATAATAATAATAATAAACAACGAACAAACAAACAAGAAAATTCTTCACCCCTCAATCTCTCTATGCTTCCCCTGCTGTACATAGCTGCTATTTCTGGCTATTCTTGCACAATTACTTATTTATATATTAAGCAGTTTTACTGGGATATATTCATATACCATACAATCTAGTCAAAGTGTATCATCAGTGGCTTTTAGTATAATCACAGTGTTGTGCATTCATCACCACAAAAAATTTTAGAACCATTTCATTACTCCAAAAAGGAAAACTCCACACCCCTTAGCAGTCCTTCCGCAGCCCTACACAACCACAAATGGAACGTCATCTTTACAAGTTGATTTATATTTACAGTTTTTATAAATGGAATCATACAATATGCAATACTTTGTGTCTGGTTTCTTTCACTTAGTATGATGTCTTTTTGTCTGATATTAACATCTTGTAGTGCTAACATACCCTGGTTCAATTTCACAGAAAAGCAGTCTTATATAAGCAATTATAGCCGCCTTCATATCTCACGTGGAGTTTGGCTGTGCTGTGCAGTCCCAGGTTACAGTTTTCTTTCCTTCCTTCCCCTCCTTCCTTTCTTCTTTCTTTCTCTTTCTCTCTCTCCTCCCTCCGTTCCATCATTTCTTCTTTCTCTTTCCCTCCTTCTCTCCCTCCCTCGGGCCAGCAATCTAATTTGCAAGGAGCACTAGTGATTTTGGGGGTAGTAGACATCTGTCACTTTGGCTGTCCAGTAACTGAACCATTTCTGTGGTGTAAATACTCCCTCCATGGCTGACTTCCAGCATGACATCCCTGAGCCCAGAGTGCGGAGAGAGATGCATGGAGCAAGCTGGCCGCGGGCCCCCGACTATGCACCCCACTCCCGGAAGGCAGAGCTCCTCTGCACGCGGGAGGCCACAGGGTGCCTCTCTTCCCTCTCCCCAGCCCCGGGCACCTGGAGCCTGGCCCGTGGTCTACACCAGGCCCATCAGACACATCTGCCCAGAACACTGGCTTCGAGAGCGAGACGCACAGGCCCAGGGCTTGTCAGAGAGTGTCTGCGGCGGCCACGGCCGGCTCACGGGCTCAGTGGTGTGGAGGTGAGCAGCTGCCGGGGCAATGCAGGCCGGCGGGGCCAGAGTCCAGCAGCAGAATCCATCAGGGGCCGCAGCAAGCGTCCAGTGGCAGACGTGACAGCGGCGGCATCCAAAATCAGCTGTTCCCGTGGCACAGTCCTGCTGGACCCAGCTCCTCAGCCTCCTCGCTGATTCCACGAGCTCGCTGAGATCCTTCCAGTAATTCCTTTTCTGCTTGATTAATAAGATCCCAGGCTAGCGGTTTACCTGTACCGGCCAGGGGGTGTGCTAGAGCAGGGGATGTGGCTGAAATACAGTGTAGACACGGGATCGGCCATGGTTCTGAAAGAGCACCGCTCTTCTCAGTCACGAGTGGAAGGTTAAAAACAGGCAGATCAGTCCGGAGTGCAGCCGGGGCATGTAGATGCTTTTAGAATTCCCAGGTGGGCACACCTGACAGAGTACATGACCAAGCAAAGGTATGGAATGATTCGCATTCAGGGGGCCTCCGCTTCAGGGGCTCTTCTCTCTCTCGAACCCTTTGCCAGTCTCTAAACCAGAGGCAGTCCACAGCAGCCTGTGGGGGTGAAGGCAGCTGCAGCTGGGCGTCATTCGTTGATACGTTTGTTTTAAATGAATTGGTTGACCACATTTGAAAATCACGAAATTTGAAATACAAATTCAGATTCTTAGCCTCTTTAGAAAAATTGGAAGATAGGGCCACAGGAGCCCGACTGCTGCACAGCCCGGGGAGGTGGAGCTGAATAATCAGGCCTCCAGCATTCCCCTCTGTGATCACCTGGATCCCTCGCCTGGTCTTTGAGCTCTTTGGGCTGGGGGTCCCCACTGCAGGCGAGCAAGCTGACCCGTGCTGAGAACTCCAGTCCCTTCAAACTGTGCCTCTGTCTTCAAATGCCTTGTAAAGTCACTGGTCTGTCGACGGATAAAACAGATGGGATGGATTACCTAAGCCAACGTGGTCAAGACAAGTAGCAAATGCCCACTCCTCACTTTTGCTTTCTCATTGGCATTCTGGGGCAATGCTGTTCGGCTAACCCATAAGCTTCAGCATTTAAACTCTGCCATGAGACAGTTTGCAATGTAACCCTCTTCAAGACTGAATCAAATTCATAACGTCAGCCTTGGATCTTGTTTACGGAGGTTTCCATTTCAAAGTAACCTAGAGCGCTCAGATTTCCTGTGGCTGCAGAAGGGGCTGCAGAAGGTGAGGCAGGATCGGGGGGGCTTGGTCAAGGACATGGATATAATTATGGCTCCTTTTTTCCCCCCACAAAGCAAAATTTGGGGCTACCCGAGGCCCCTGTACCATGGCCTCAACCCCATCAAGAAGGGTGAGAATCGAGGCTCCTTTCTGATCTGGGAGCCTGTACACAAGAAATTACTCTGGGAATATCCATATCAGGCTTAGCCAAGAATAGCCGAAATACTCACGGGGTGGGGAAGGGAGGCACGATGCTACATCTCTCCCGTGATGCTCTTCTCCCATCTCAAAAGAAACTGTTTCTAATCATTTTCCATAGGGTTTTTTTTTTTAGGAGGCATCGGAGATTGAACCCAGGAGCTTGTATATGTGAAGCATGCATTCAACCACTGAGCTGCACCCACTCCACTTCCATAGGGTTTTTGTTTGTTTTTGAGGTACCAGGGTCAGGGATTGAAACTAGGACCTCGTGTATGGGAAGCCAGTGCTCAACCACTGAGCCACATGGTCTCCCCTGAGTTGGTTTTTATGTTTGTTTGCTTGTTTGTTTTTAGGAGGCACCAGGAATGGAACCCGGGACCTCCCATGTGGGAAGCAGGCACTCAACCGCTTGAGCCACATCCGCTCTCCTCCATAGGGGCAGGGGGAGGAATGAGGAAGACAGTACCACTCTTCTAATTTTTATTTTTCATCTGTCCTCCTTTTAATAAGATAATGCCACTGTCCTACCTCACCTGGGGACTAACAGGGACTGCAGAGACGAGGCTCTGAAAAGATGCCCTTTTAGGTGACGGGTGGAGCAGCTGCGTAAAAGAGACCTCAGCTTCAGACCCAACTGGCCTCGGACTCTTTCCTTTGCCCTCTAAATCCTGCACCAGCCCGTTGGCCTCTGCAGCGTCCCCGCCAACACGTGCTCACATTTGTTCTAAGGACTAAGAACCTCACTCCGGCTGGGTGCAAGAGGGGCTCGCTCGGCTCGCCATGGGCAGCCGAGCCAGGGCTTTCTGATTCCCTCTCAAGCTATCCCTGGGGGTTCCAGTGTCACAGCTCCTAGGAGACCATCCTAGGCTCCCGGTGGGCCCAGGGACGGTTTCTTTAGGGATATTATTTATATCACAAAAAACAGTCTCGATCATACAATGCCATTTCAATGGTATAAACAGGTGCAGGACAGTGTAAGTTTATGATTTCAAAATAATCTTCCCGTTCGGTAGAAGTGAAGTGTGATTTTAGGCTGTGTTAGGTGGAAGACGTTTAGGTGTCACTGACACATCCACCAAGTTGGTAGTTTCTCTGTCTCCCATTGAAAGCTTGGGAGCGCCTCTAAAAAGCAAACACCTCTTTTTCCAAGAGCTTTTTATTACCATTTATCAGGCTGATGAGCCAAAGCCCTGCGGGACAAAGAGTGCCAAAACCACAGTCATTCCAAACTCCGTGGCCGGCCATTCCAGTCACCCGTGGTCCCAGCACCGTCCCCTTCCCGGTCCCCACGTGCCAACACATGGTACCACTCTCGGCTCCTCTCGCGCATCTGCTCACACTTCGGCTGCTGCCACCTCCTCCGGCCACCCTGTGAGTCCTGGCGTGCTCTCCTCGGCCTCTGCCGCAATCCCACAAAGCCTTCGGGGTGGAGAGCCAACACCACTTCCTCCCTTCTGCCTTTCTTAACACTCAGGGAGAAGGGAGCGCCCACTCCTCGGGAGTTCTCTAGGACAGGAATTGCATCTAACTCTGCCTTGTCTCTTCCACTATGCCTGCAAAAATCCAGGATAAATGTCGGAGGGAAAGAAGGAGAAAGGGAGTGTGGGGGAAGGAGGGCAGGGAGGGACAGAGGCGGCGGCAGAAAGGCAGAGAGGAAGGTAGCCTTGGAGCCAGGTAGTGAAATGGGACCTTCATCTAACTCCTCCCATGGCTTGTTCAAAGAGAAAAACAAAATCATTCCAGAAATTAAACCATTTCCCAGCTTTCTAATGATTTGTATCATGGAATTTAAATATGAACGTAATACCAAAAGCTGCTCCAGCTACGGAGTTCACACCCGAAATAAAGAAACGTTTGCATGTAGGAATAGGCCAGGGACAAAACACAAAAGAGGCGTCAGGGCAGCACGTCTCACACAGGGGCAGGCCCAGCTCCAGAGAGCCACGTGAGCATCCAGGGACGTTTCATTCTGCGTGTTTTATGAACTTACAATTCATCTTTCTGTCTTCCTGGCACTTGTTTTCCTGGCCTCTAGTAAAGTCGGTTACTGTTCAGCTTCTTCCTCTCAGAAATGAGAGGTAATAGTTCTATGCCTGACCTAGAAAAATAAAATAAAATAAAAATAAAAAACAAAAAACAAAACAAACAAAACGCATCATGGAATTTGCAGCTTTCAAGAAATTTAAAATCAATTCCAAGTATAGAAGGGGATCAGTTCAAGTTGTGACTTTTATAGAACTGGTAAACTTAATTTTTAAATGACACAGTGTTAGAACAAATCCATGGAGACTGAGATACTTTAGTTTCCTTCTTCTAGTTTCCTACACAACTTTAAAAATTTCTTCTGTACCTGACAAAATGCTTTAGGAACCTTATTTTCAAAAGATGTATCTAATCACATATCTTCGTGTAAAGTAAATAAACAGCAAAACTGAGATCAACTCTCACTGTATAAGACAGAAGTACCATCATCACACTGAGATGAACTAAATTATAATAAATTCACATAGGTGTCAAGTTCAACATTCTACTGATGCTGAGAACCCAGCCCCACAGCTGGAGCAGCTGCAGGGTGGAAGCCCAGTTCCGCAGGAGAAAGTGTCGCTTATAACTGTTTTTATCTTGTTTGTGTCCTTTGAACATGTTTGATCACTCGGAGCAGCAGTGTGATTTGTGACCCACCAGACGGTACTGCTTTCTGTGACGGTTCCTTTTTTCTCCTTGTTTTTATTTTGAGCTCCTTTCCGCGAGGTCCTGGGAGGCTCCTCGGGTGCCCGTGTCTTGTTTTGCACCCGCACGTGCACACACCTGTCTCCTTGTGGGGAGCCCCTGGGGAGCTACACGCTGACTAAACAGAAACTTCTAATCAGTTTTCCAAAGTCACGGTGAGGGTTTGGGCTTTTCTTTTGAGACTTGCACTTTCACAACAGCTCCTCCACCAAACGCAGTGAGATTCGGCGTCTTCTTCTTCGGTATCCCCTGGAAAACACCCCTCAGGAAAGGCACAAATTGGGCAACCTCAACCTGACCCATCAAGTCCACCTTTCCGGATTTTTTTCTAAGGAAATAATCGGGCATGGTACTTAGTTACATCGCAGTGTACCCTTTGTAATAGGAAAGAGCCGTAAACACTCTCAGTGTTCAAAAATACAATGTGGGATTTAATAATTATGATATAGTCATAAGATAAAACTCTGTGCAGTCACTGGGGGAATTTTTATGAGTAGTAAATGTTAGGGAAAAACAATCATGATGCAAGCAAAAAAGTCGATTACAAAATGGTGTGGTTTCAAATATCTAGCTGCATGTTGACAGTGGTTCTCTATTGCTTGCTTTTTTTTCTTTATCTATATTTTCTAAAATTTCCATGGCAAGCATATATTCTTTTTGTAATTTAAAAAAGAAAAGCTAGAAATTTTAACTCCTGGACTCCTTTGGTTCACACACAGACTCTCCTTTGCGGAGGCTGGACTTGGGTGCCTGGTGGGCGCTGCCATGGGTGCCGGGAGGGGGTGATTCCTGGTGGGGGGAGGGGGCCTCCCGTGGCTGGAGCTTTTCTGTAGGCAGCTTTCTGATTAGACGCTATCAGAATTTTACCTAGAATGGAGCCTACTGCACAGTCACATTGGTTACCTTAGTTTCCTTTCAAGGAAAGAGATGACATTGAAATTACATTTTAGAAAAATATTTAATAACATAGGACAATGTGATTTATACTGCGGAGGAAGGAGGTTAAGAAACTGTATGCTCCTAGTTGTACCTTTTAAAAGTATGCGTGTGCATACAGAGAAGAAAAGTATATCTAGAAACACACTAAAATGCTAAGAGTAGCTATACCTGTGGGATCTGGGATGGTTTTTATTTCATTGTTTGGAATTTTCATGATTTTTCTATGATGGATAAGCAATTACTTTTATACAATTATTACTCAATCATGGAATACGTATTACAACTATACAGTGTAATACAATATATGATAACATTTGCTTACATATTAAAATGTATAATATTTAAAAATACCATTGCTTTTACGAGATTGCTTTCAATAATCAGAAAAAAATACAAAAATACAGACACGTGGCTCTCCTGAGAGCCCCACAAGCAGCAGGGAGGCTGAAATTGCATAAGGCTGGGCCAAAGTCCACATGGGAGGAATCACAAGAAATTATATGCTGTGGTTACTGTTCAAACTCTAGATACCATATGTGGTTAATATGAATTAGACACAAACAAGGAATTGTTTGTGAACCACAAAGTCAAATTGATAACGATATTATTTCTAAATTAGCACAATGAAAAGCTTGCAACTAACTCTTGCCCATCGAATGAATGGATGACAGAAAGGAAAGCCTCTTTTCTTGGTAAGGGTTAACATTAAAATCAGCCATACCTGTTACCTTAGGTGAAAATAGGAAAGGAGGGAAGGCTGTCCATTCAACTGATATTTTGCCTTCTGAGAGCTGTGCCTGAACAACTCAAGGTGGATAACAAGAGGAGAAGGCCTTAAGACTCATGACCCAAAATAACATTTTTGGGAAAAAAAAAAAAAATCAAAGAGAAAGTAATTTTAACCCTAAAGCAAATATTGTTTCTCTGGGGTCTAGTAATTTTTCCTAGAGAAATGACAACTCTGACAAACAGAAGAACAATGCAACAACAGAGTGTCAATAATGTAATTGATCCTGCTGTGTTCATGCAAATGCAAACAGAGAGCGGAAAGAAGATCCCAGACTTTGCCCAGAAACAAAATATTCAGCCTGTTGTGTGATTTTGTTGTTGTTGTTTTTTTATTGCAGGATTTTGAGTGGAAAAGTAGTCCCACTTGTCAATCAGCTAAGTTGCAGGGCTAATAGATTCTGGTGTTTAGGGGGTCAACACAGAATTTAATTTAACATCTTACAATACGCCCACATGCCCAGAAAATGTGGACAGCTTGATAGGGTTCACTGAGCCAAAGAAGCAAGACCCAAACAGTGCATTAATGTATAGGCGAAGAATAGTTGCAATCAGCCCCTTGTGAATTGGACAGAGGGCTTGGAGATGAAGCAATTATCAGCCATCGGGGATTAATAGTAAAGTGTGAATACCAAGCTGTATATGTTAGGGGCAGAATATGTTGCCTATAGAAAACAACAAAGGACGTTTCTTACTATTAAGTGAGATTAAACGTAATGGCCTGATTTAATCACAAAGGCAGAATTAAATTCAGATGGCAACTTCAAAGTGGACACAGGAACACAGGCCAGTGCTTACATTTACATATAGCTGGCATAGCTTGGCCTGCAACACAATAGGATAAAGTTTCTTTGGCCACTTAAACAATTTTCTTTTCTTCACTTTTTTTTTGTGAACTCCCACTGTATTTATTCCCCAGTTGCATTTAGTTAAGAAGGAGCTAAGAGTTATATTTATTCATGGATGCTGCAATTTTTAATTCTTTCAAATTATGGGAAAAAAAAACACAACAGCTCAAGGTTAATCAGAACGGAGTAGTTATAATCAGATCGGTACATGCACACAAAAGCAAAAAGCAAAGCAAAAAAAAATCTGCTAGACTAGCCCAGTGTCTTATTTTAGATCTGCCCTCAATGGAAGAACTCACCAGTTGAGATCCGAACTGAACTCATGTGAAAAGCACGTTTTGCTCTACTCTTGTCTAGATGCATGTTACCACTATGGAATTCAACCGAGTTTGTTTTTGACACAAGCTGGTTCCTACTTCCTTCCTTGTCGCTGAAACCTTCACTTCCCACCGTGGAAAGGAAATTCTCGTTAGATGTTTGGGGGATATAAGCCTATTGCAGGTTTCAGAAGTGATGAGGCACTTATTGTTAGAACTGTTGATAATAGTGGGTCTCGGGAATTTCAAGTACACATGGCTTGAATGAAAAACTTAAGCACATTATCTAAAAGACTAAAATCTGAGCACATCTCAGCCTTTAGGTTCATAAAAGCCCTTAGCAAATTATATCTATACACTAATAATTTATAATAAAAACATAATAAATATATATCATACATATATTATATAATATATGCATTATAGTATATAAATGACTAATGAGTCCATCTTTCAAGCTGGTGATTCAGCTTCAAAGAATTTATTCTCAATAGGTTTAGCATAAGGACTTAAAGATTTATGTATCAGGACATCCATCACAAAGTTGCCTTTAATATTACAACCAAATAGGAATCGACCAAAACATCCATCCTTCTGGGACTAGTTTAACAAATTCTGCTATGTACATACAATCAAATACTACGCAGCCATTAAGCTTGCTTAGACCTGAAATAATCTGAAATGACCTGACCTCATGATCAGGTTTAGCTAACTAGGTAGACAGATAATTAGAGAAACATGCCCATCATTTATTGTTGGGCAGTTTGTAGAAGTCATGTTTAATATGGTCTGAATCACATGTGTGTGTGCATGATTGCATGTGCACAAAAATGTCCGAGAAAATGCTGGCCAAATGTTAGCAGTGTGATGGTGGGATTTTGTTGATTTTTTACATTTTTCTTGATACTTACTGTATGTCTGGGTTTTTGTGTGTGTTTTTTTGTTTTTACTATGAACAAGAATTACTTTTATAATCAGAAAAATAAATCTATTTTATTTTTCCCCCATCTGCTCATTGTTTCCACTCGTCTGCTTACTGTCTGCTCGGTGTCTGTTTGTCTTCTTTAGGAAGCACCAGGAACTGAACCTGGGGCTTCCCATGTGGGAGGATGGTGCCCAACCACTTGAGACACACCCACTCCCTGCTCGTTGCATCTGCTCATCTTCTTTAGGAGGCAACGGGAACCAAACTCAGGACCTCACATATGGGAGGTGGATGCCCAACTGCTTGAGTCACCATCTGCTCCCAAATCTACTTTATTTTTGAAAAAGAGTTATGCTTTTGTGGGGATTTGGCAAGCATTTTTTACATGATTTTAAGGGCAGAAGATGAGATTTTTCTGAAGTCAAATGAAGCAAAAGTGTACATAAATCCTCAGTCCCTCGGCCTCTGCCAAGGAGACATCACCCTGTGTCCTTGGTGGGCCTCAATACCTGGAACGCTTACTTCTACCACTCACCTTTCAGCATCCTTTGGGTTGCAGAGAATTTATCTTTCATTTTTCCTTTCCTTTTCATGTTTAGAGAGATTTTCTGAATTTGATTTGCCCCTGGAAAAGAACAGGTTGGTCGTCTACATATTTCTTACATGCTGATTTCAAAGCGACATGGTTTAGGAAAGAGACAGGGAGAGAAGGAGTCTGAGGACGGGGTAAAGCTGTGGATTAGGCCCTCTGTTTTCAGAGAAAGCCAAGTTGACATCGAGTTTGGCTCTCTTTGAGCAACAGGCTAATCAGCATAAATGAATGCTCTGAAGTTTGGACAAACTGAAGTGTCTGAGCTGCTTGGTGGTTTGCCAGACACCAAGTGTGACTAACAGAAATGCTCTCCAGCAGCAGCCTTCGAGGCTGTGCACGGCTTCACTCCAATCCTCAAAACCACACTCCGTGGATCCAGTTTAATTGCAAAAAGCTCCTCGTGGGCTTACAAGAATGAGGAGCGTTTACGAGGCGGGATGAACAACACGCCTTCTGGTTTCTCAGGGAGTGTGCTGCGGCTGAAGGACCCGGCGCAGCATATTTAGCAAAAAGGAGTGGCTGGCCCCACCCAGACTTTTGCACTTGTCCTTACTACGTGTTTCTAACGGCCTGAAGGATTGGTCTGCCCGATGGGCAGGTTGGACCCAGCCGGATGTGGGGCGAGCACACGACAACTGCATGAAGTTACACGGTCTGGACTCACAGGGGCAGTTACTCTGCCCAGTCTCCTATTGCAGAGACCCAAATTAAAGAGAAAGACTGGCAACCAAAAGCTAATGTGCCAGGTTATTCAGGAGGGGGCTAAGGCAAAGATAACATGTCTCCCCTTCCTTTGATCGCCTCAGCTGGTGGGACAGCAAACTCCCGTTCCTTCCTCGGCCCTTTGGAAACCATCTCCTGAAAGTGGAGGTTCATGTGAGGTCAGATACCCCCTTTCAAACAACCCATTCAGGCTTTCTAGAAAAGTGGCAGTCGTTTCATTTTCGAAAGCTATTTCTGAAATTGTTTCATTTCTTGGGTCTTTAGAAGTCACACAGAAAACAAATAAGCATAAAAAAATTTAGTGCTTCTTTCTGATTATAAAAGTCATGCAAGCCCATATTCAATTTAAAAATACAGAAATATATAGAAAAAGAAAATCTCTTCCATCTGTAATCCCACCTCCAGATATTAACACTTAGGAGTGCTTCCTTCCAGTTGTTTGTTTTCTCTGCATATATAATTAGAACAGACTTTTACTTTTTATAAAACTTGGATTACATGGCCTATATATATTATTTAATTTTCTATGTTTATAGTTTAATATTCCATCAAACGTAAAGAAACGCAACACTCTGCATGTATAATTAGAGCATAGACTTTTACTTTTTACAAAGCTTGGATTAAATGGTCTTATTATTTAATTTCCTGTGTTTATGGTTAATATTCCATCAGAACATAAAGAAATGCAGCACTCTGGGAAATTTTAGTTATAGTACTACTAGTCATAGAGTTAGTAGTGGAGCTATAGTTAATATTTAATTCAGTCTGGATTATGTATGGGATTCTTCTCCAGTGAGCTAAACGTATTTGATATTTACTTTCCTAATGCACCTTGAGGACTGGACAAAATCCTCAACAGAGACCATCGAAAGAGATGGATGACTTCTTAGGGTCACACAAGTCAAAGTGTACCCAGGAGCAGGACGGGACCCGGGTCTCTGCTCACCTAGTCAGGCTCCAATCCCCTTGGAAATAGGACCTTCCCGAGGCAGCAGGCAGGTGAGACTCAGCACACAACTGCATGGAGGTGATGAGGGTGGGTGTCTGGTGCACGCACATGCACACCCGCGCACAAGCACCTATGCACGCCCTGTGGAAGGACCAGTCGCCCGCCATGCAGGCCCCTCTGGCAGCCACCCCCTCCCGCAGTAGGCACCCCTTTCCCAGGCTGTCCCTGCTGCTGCACCGCCCCCGTGGCCCAGGGTAAACTGACGGCCGTAGAGCCATCATCCTGTCCTCACAGGAAGAGCAGGGAGGCCATGTGGTCCACACAAAGGCCTGGAGTGCCCGTGCGCAAAGGTCACTAAGCACCGTCACCCTGAGCCAGGAGGGGCCGAGCGGGCGGGCGCCCACCACCAACAACAGGAAAGGGGCAGGATCTTAACCCCGGCCCGCGGCCCGGGGCAAGGAATCTCAAAAGCAAGCAGGAGGGGCTTGGGAGAGAAGGCGGCACAAGGGCTGAGAGTGTGGTCGGTCTCTAAAAGGGGGGGGGGGCAAGCCCGAGCCTCCCAGCAGGCCCCGGGGACATCCGGGCTCTGCCATGAGGCCTCATCCGTGACCCTCTGTTATGGCTTGAATTGCGTCCCCCCAAAAGCTGTGCTCTCAGCCTAACCCCATACCTGTGCATGCGGCCTGATTTGGAAAAAGGCCCTTTGCAGATGCCATCAAGCTAGATGAGGTCCTACTGGTTAGGGTGGGCCGGCTATGACTGGCGTCCCATAAGGAAGACAGCCATGTGACGACAGAGGCGGATTCGAGGGACGCTGCCACAAGCCAAGGAATGCCTGGGCCACCAGGAGCTGGGAAGGGCCCAGAAAGATCCTTCCCTGGGGCCTTCAGAGAGAGCACGGCCCTGCCATGCTGTTGTTTTAGGGCACCCGAGTGTGCAATTCTGTTTCAGCAGCCCTAGGAAGCCAACACCTCCTCCCCCTGGGGATGCACAGAACCCAGGAAGTCAGGTGTTCTTTGTAGGACCCCATGACATCGTTGTATGAAACCCAGAAACTACTAAACATGCCACTTAGTGTCAAATTAGATACCATTTAGTGCCACGTTTGGGTACATGAATGTGGCCATCGTTGCAAAGATTTAAGGAAAAAACAAGCGCAGAGAATGTAAAACAAGAGCAAACATGCTATTCACTGCCTAATTGCCGCAGTGAGTTAGGCAAGGACCACTGCCATTCACTTTTCATCACGGCTGTGGAGTCTGCCCCCTGAGACACCAGTGCTGAGACGGGACCTGAAGCGGTTCTCTGATATTTTAAGGCCAGGCATGCAGCAGTTTAAAATAGGGACCAGAAAATCACAGAGCA
Source organism: Cabassous unicinctus (assembly GCA_029593785.1). Classification (NCBI taxonomy): domain Eukaryota; kingdom Metazoa; phylum Chordata; class Mammalia; order Cingulata; family Chlamyphoridae; genus Cabassous; species Cabassous unicinctus. The sequence continues at coordinate 50,186 of JAQZBX010004834.1, forward strand.
ATTGTGAAGCCTTGGCTGAGGGTACGCCCCAAATCCACCTGTGTCTCAGTTTCCTCATCTGCTAATAGAAATAGCTGTTCTGAAGATTAAATACAGTACATCAATATACGTGAAGAGCTTAGAACAGTGCCAGACAACGAGCTCACAGTAAATGCTAATTATTGTTATTTTCATCAGCAGCAGCATTATCATCCCTCTGGGTGGTGCGGAATTAGTGGGAGATTTAATTTTCTTTTTTTGCATTTTCTTTGTTGTCTAAAATGTCTACAATGTATTATGATTGCAATGAAAAAATATAGAACTTTCTTTTTTTTTTCAAAAGAAGGAAACAGACCTAAAGCTGGCCTAACAGAGCCCCAGCCGGGCAGAGAAAGATTGGAGGGATGGGGCCACAGAGGGAAGGGCTTCTAACAGAAATATGCCACTTTTGTAATTAGAAAAGGATGAAGGTTACGGTTAAGGTTGGTTTTTTGTTTTTGTTTTTGCCAGATCATAGCACACATGGGAAATGATCATATTTGCACAGCACACAGACCTGCCCTCGGGCTGAGGATGGGGTTACCCACCACCCTGGTTTGCTGGAGACCCAGGGCTCTCAGTGCAGGAGTCAGCACCGTCCTGGGCCAACCAGGATAAGCCACCCCAGCTGAGGGGACCCCTTCCAGGCATACCAGGTGGGAAGCTCTAGGGTGAGAGTTTTCTGAAATTTCTGCTGGGATGGGGAAAGGGGGAGGTGGGAGGCCTGGATTTATACCTCACCCACAAATCTAGCACCTGCCTCCTCGGTGCTCTCCCGGACAGTATTTTAAGGGTTCCGGGGTTGGAGAGAAAGTGGAGATGGACTGATGAGCCTCAAAGCCCCTTGCGGTAACTTTTGTGGGTGAACAGCCTTATGCTTGAGGCAAAGCAACGTGGTGGGGCGCCCTGGGCAATTTACCGTTGTGTGTGTTGTGGCTTCTAAAATTAGACACACAGCATGGTCCCAGGGGTGCTGTGCTGAGCACCTAGAGCCGGGGTGGGGGGGCCACGGCAGTGAGAATTGCACACAAACCATATGAGGGGGAGCTTTGATGGCTCCTCCAGGAAATCTCTGGGGGTTGATAGTAGATAGCCCTGGCAATGGCCACTGCATACTGATGCCCACTCCGTCCCAGGTACAGTCCATATGCCATCTCAACTCTGGGGCACAAAGGGGGTTGCTTATATTTTGAGCAGAGGCGATGGAAGTCCACAGATGTTAAAGAACTGCCCAAGTTCACAGAGCTAGGAAGCTGGGAGTGGAGGCTCCATCGGGGGACTTTTGTGTCAATCTCATCTGGGCCTGAGACTACCCCGCTTTCCTCAGAGGAGGTGTGACCAGGCACTGGAGAAACACCTTCCGGGCAGTGAAGGAAGGCAGAAGGGAAAGGTGCTGGGCCAGAAGCTCGATGAGAAGGCCTGATGGAAAGACCTAGAAACAATGAGTGTTAGAGAAGCAGGTGTGGAGGTCTGGCTGGGCTTTGTCCAAAATGGTTGACTTGGCTGAGCACAAATCTGATCTGGGTTCTGATACACATCTCTCAACGCCGCTCTCTACAGGACTTTCCTAGACTTTCTGTGCTCTCTGCAAACACCTGCCCCTCAACCTCCTCGTCACACCCACCTGGTGACCTGGCTGGCCACTTCATAGAGAAAACAGAAGCCATCAGAGAGGAATGCTGGGATGGTTTGAAGCTGTGTGTACCCCAGAAAGACATGTTCTTAGAGTTAATCCATTCCTGTGAGTGTGAACCCACTGTAAGTTAAGTAGGACCTTTTGATGAGGTTACTTCAGCTAAGGTGTGAGGGTTAATTAAAGTAACCTCACATCATTCAGAATGGGTCTTAATCCTTTTACTGGAGTCCTATATAAACAGAATGGATACAGAGAGAAAAATCCACGGAAACAAGATGCTGAAATCAATGAAACCCAGAAGAGAAGGGAGAGACCAGCAGACGCCACCATGTGCCTTGCCATGTGGCAGAGGAGTCCAGGATCGCTGGCAGCCGGTCTTTGGAAAGAAAGCATCACCTTGAGGATGCCTTGATTTGCACATTTTCTCAGGCTCAAACTGTAAGCAAATAAATTCCCATTGTTTAAGCCAACCCATTTCATGATATCTGCTTTAAGCAGCCTAGGAAACTAGAACAAACATCTTCATTTTCCCAAACCCAAACCCCACCTGTATCTGCCAGGTTGCCTACTAGACACCTGCCTGTACTTATACCACCTCTCCTGGTCCTTCTTGCTACTGTCAGAAAGCTGTGTCTCCTCCAACCCAAGTCCAGTCCCTCCTCCCATTTTTTCAGGCACCTCCATGTAAATTATCCTGTCTCTCATGGCTCTGTCTCCATCATTTAAACACATACCTATTCCACATCTTCCTTGGGATAAGCATAGGATATTAAAGGCACCTTATACTCAGAATGTCCAGACCAAAGCACAAGATCTTTTCTTTCACAAACCTGAGCCTTTTCCATCATGCCCCACCTCTGTGGTTGGGTTGCATGCTCAACCAGGCATGCAAGTTATCTTGGCACCCTTCCTTCTCTTCACCGTGGAATAAACTCAAAATGATCTTTCTATCTTATGAAAGTCTCATGAGCCATTTTTTTATTTTGAAAAGTAGAGATGATGGCATGTGTATCTCCAGGCTTAAGAAGCCCAGTACTAACAGCACAAGATATAATCTGAATTTGTAATAAAATGCCGGCATTCCCATGATAAGGTTTCTTCTGGGACCATTATCCAAAGACCTTGCGTTGATTTATATCCTGCCTTGATTTCTGACATTTCTTGACTCCATAGAAGGAGATAATTTGTATAAGCATTAGGGTTTCCCTTGGAACTTTCTCAGATTTACTTTATCTCTATATCAGACAGATGGCCAAAATGTAGGTATCATTTCCAAATGAGATATAGTCTAAAACTTCATCAACCCAATATGGTTATTCATTGTTTTTAAAAGGGAAATAGTGTGGGGTAAAAGACTTGCGATCATTGTTTTCAAATTTTGTTTTCACCCCTTACTAGCTGTGAGATGTTGAGCAAGTTACTGAATCTCTCTGAATTTCTATTTCCTATCTGTGAAATGGTAAGAATTGGACCTACATTGTAGGTTTATTATTAGGATTAAAATTGCCTCATATATGACAAATACTGGGCATGTTGTCAATATTTAATAAGTCTTAGTTTCCTTTTCATTTTAGGTTGATTTTGATATTTAAACTTTAATGGTTCACCCTTCTTTGAAACATTTTAAATGCAACATTGAAAACTTGCTAAGAAGTGCCCATAACAAAAGGAGCCCTTAAAACTTTATTATGTGTATGATATTTTGCACGTTCACAGAACTTCGTAACTACAACATTTCCTTTTCCTGAGGTCCCATTGGTTTTCTGTAACCCCTGCTGGCTTCATAGTTGAGTAAACTGAGGCACAAAGAAAATTAACGACGGAGCAGACAGCACAGAGCAGAGCACTCTGGGAGGCGAACCCGTCTCAAGGACCAGAACACCAGAATCCCCAGCCCCTACACACCAACTAAGGCTAAGCCAACAAAATATTGGTGAATGAACACAAAACTGGTGTTTTTCAAATGAGAACAGTGGTCTGTCACCATCATCTGATCAATGTTGAGTTGGTCCTTCCAGGGATCTAGTGCCACAGCAATGAAGGAGAAACACGTGGATCACAGCCTCAAGGAGCTTTCGGGAGGCAGGTAATAAGCAACTAATAATACAATTAATTGCCACTGAATGTCTCTGTGATAACGGCAAGGAAGGAGAAGTGTCAGGGTGATGAGTACCTGGCACTGGGAGACTTAGCATGGTCTGCAAGGCCTGGGGATTTCTGTCTGGGGAGGCGAGCCTGACATGTATGCTGAAGAATGAATAGGCATTAACCAGATGAAGGACGTATGTGGGGGGCCAGGTAGCGGCAGAGTTTCCCGTGCCCAGAGGACAGCCCCAAGGCAGGGAGGCACAGGGAGCCTTTGAAGGACTGAGACGAGGCCAGTGTGGCTGGAGCCCCAAGGGTTCAAGATAAGGCTGGTGAAGGGGTCGGGGCTGCAGCGCCAGTTAACAGATCCACAGGGGTGAAGCCAGTTGGTGCAGCTGAGGGCACTGGGCTTAGGAAACGGGAATCCCTCCCTTCCAAAGAAAGTTGGGTTTTTTGTTTTGTTTGTTTGTTTTAGGAGGTACGGGGGATTGAACTCAGGACTTCATACATGGGAAGCAGGTGCTCAACCACTGAGCTACATCCACTCCCTCCAAACAAAGAACATTTTGGTTAGCTCAATTTTGTTTTAGTAAAGGGTTGCTGAGCTTAGATGAGTCACTAGTCTAAAACATTATTTTAGTTTAATTACCTACCCCCAACAAATGGCTTTTTTACTTTCCACTGAATCTTGATACCTGTAAGTACAACAGGAAAAGCCTCCTTTTCAGATGCTCCAGGCTGTGGAGAGGAGGCCCTGCATGTTAGCCCTGGCTGGCCATGGAAAACTAGGGTAGCGGTTCTCAAACTTTGCTGCCCATTCGAATCACCAGGAAAGCTTCCACAACCCAGAGGCCTAGGCTTCCCCCAGATCAAATAATTCAGATTCTCTGCATGGTGGGACCCAGTATTTCTTTAAACTCCCCAGGTGATTCGAATGTGCCAGCCAAGCTTGAGATGCTGTGAACCAAGAGACCCTTCTAGACCAGTCTATGCTCACCCCTTCCCCTCACAAGAGGAAGGGGGAACAGAAAGAGGGGCGATCCCCAGGAAGGGTTCAGGCCTTTCTTTTAGCCATAGAAGAACCCCTGGACTAGAAGGTAAAAGAGGAGAACATCAAACTACAGCCTGCAGACGGAGGGGCGTCTACAAATCACACAAAGGATGGCTAAGTCACCAGACCCAGCACGCTTGTCTCTCCCAGGTTCAGGAATCTTTCTTTACCCCAAGGTGCCGGCCAGAGTCCCCTCCTGGCTGACCCAGTGCAGCGCCCTGAGGCCGTCTGGGGAGACTTCACCCGGTAAGGGCACAAGTGGGACGAGCTGGGCCCCGGGCGGTCCTCGCTCCCCAGGCCTGGGTCCCCCTGCGAGGCTCCCCGCGCCGCCCAGAGACCCGGCTGGTTGATATCCAGTGGGACTGCCGGGTCGCCCCTCGGCTCAGCAGGAAAGCGCGCGGCCTCGCCCGCCCCCGCCCCCGCCCCCGGACCTCGGGCCGCGCTACGGCATTGGGCTGAGCCCACCCTCCCGCTCCCCGCCTCCTTCCGCCCTCCCCTCCTCACCCTGCACTTGTCAGGGGCGGGAAGGCCAGAAACGCAGGGCAGTTCGACGTGGGAAGTCTCCCGGAGGAAGTGCCGGGTCATAAATTTCTTCCAGCAAGAGGCTCCCGGGAGCTCGGGCTTGTTGGGGAACCTCCTAGTGGCGGGGCCGGAGCTGCGGGGGCTGCGGTCAGCCCAGCACCGCCTTTGCGTGCGCGGCTCCCTCTGCCTCTGGACGTGGCATGTGTGCAACCCGCGGCGTCTGGGAGGGGACGCTGCGGTGAGCCTCTCTGCACGTGGGAGAGGTCTGTGAAGCCCACCTGGGCAGTTTTCAGCTTGAGGTTCAGGAAGGGAAGCACCTGAGCGAGGCTAAGCTCGCCTCGACGCTGTGGCCCCTGCTTTAACAGACGTCGGACCATGCGGCCGTGATGCTGGTGCCGGCAGAGTTCTGGTCCCAGCCCTTGCTGTGTTCCTGGGCCTGTCACTTAGTGTCTCTGATGAGGATGGGTGTGGGGATTCCTGGGCCTTCTGTCTTCAGGAGCCTCGGGTCTGTGGCCCCAGCCCTGCAGTGCTCTCGGGTGAAAGGAGGCTCTCCTTACATTCAGCCTTCCTCCCCGCTGGCCATTTGCTCAAACCTTTCTAGAAACTGGCCCTCGGGCTTGGTTGGAAAGCCATAGGTCTTCAGTGCACCTCAGTAAAAGCCGGGGACTCACGCCAAATCCATGCCTCCCCTGTGTGTGACTGTAGTGGGCTGAATAGCAGCCCCCACATACCCCCCAGTTCATGGCCATCCAAAGCCTCAGAACTTTATTTGGAAATGCTGTCTTTTCAGATGTAATTAGTTAGGGATCTGGAGATGAGATCCTCCTGGATTCAGGGTGGGCTCTAAATCCAAAGACCGGTGTCATAAGAAAAAGGAGAGGGAGATGTGGACACAGAGACAGAGGAGAAACTCAGAGGAGACAGCAAGGTGAAAGCGGAGGCAGAACTTGGAGCGATGCATCTACAAGTCCAGAAACACTTTTTGCTGGAGCCCGGAGACAGGCATGGAATGGAACTTCCCTCGGAGCCTCCAGTAGGAGCTAAACCTGCCAACACCTTGCTTTTTAGACTAGTTTCCCCAACTGGGAGAGAATAAATTTCTGTTATTTTAAGCCACTGGTCTGTGGTAATTTATTACGGCAGCCCTAGAAAACCAATACAATAACAGAGAGGAAGCAACTTTGGAGATTAGTCTCTCCATGCACTTTCATGCACTTTTTTTTTTTTAGGAGGTACTGGGGATTGAACCCAGGACCTCATAGAGGCAAAGCAAGTGCTCCAACACTGAGCTACACCTGCTCCTCTCCATGCACTTTTGTTGAGCACCTCCAGTGTGCTAAATAATGTCTGCACCCTGATGGAGCTTGAAGACTCTCAAGGGAGATCATGTCATTATCTTCACCAGGTACTGTTCTGAGCCCTTTACGTAAATTAACTCACTGGAGCCTCACAACAGCCTCCAGAGGTAGATATTATTAGCCTTGTTTTACAGGTGGGTAAACTGAGGCATGAGGGAGTTCAGCAATTGGCCTATGTTGATATCCAGTTAAGAGCCAGAGAGTGGACTTGAACCCCTAGAGCCAGGCTTCGGAGCCCATGTGCCAAGCGGTGAGAGGCACAGAGAGTGGCCCTTGGGCTCTGCAGAGATGACATGTACCACCGTGAGGACCGAGGGAGCCAAGTTCAAGGCATTCCAGAGAGCACAAAGCTCAGGAGCACAGGCCGGGAGGTGCGACTGCTGGCTGGGGCGGAGGGGACCAGCTGGCTGGCACGCCTGGCCCCGAAGGAGAGGATGCATCCTTTGGGCCTTGTGTCTACTTAAAGCTCTTGGCTCAGATTTTCCATCCGGCGCCAGAAGAACCGTCTCTGGACAGCACAGAGACCGCTGGGAAGATGGGAGCAAGCGAGCAGCTGCAGTTTGCGAAAGTTGCCAACAGGACAAGCTATGTTATCCTTCAGACCAAAGAGAGAAATCTCTTTTGGGGCCTGAATTATTTGGCAAAAAAAGTTAGAAATATAGACTAGTCCCAGCTCTTGTAGCACCACAATAAGATGTGTGGATTATTTTCTGTAGAGAACAAGGAACTCTTAAAAAAGAGAAGCCATTCTTGTCACAGGGTTTGAGTTTGGCTTACTTTTGTCTGGAACATCTGCATATTTAGGGCAAACAAAAATCATTGTTTTGAGGTGAAGGATCTGGATAATTAATTGTCTGATTGGAGCTCTGCATCACATTCCATCCCTGCTGTGCTTGGCTTTCCTTGACCAACATGGTTTGCATGTGTTTCATGCAGTTGGCGGTAAATTTCCACACTGGAAGCATTTTTCAGGCCTCTCAGAGGACCCAGTCTATGTGGGTTGTTATGAGCTCCAGAGAGAAACCATTTTAAACCAGGGGAAAAAGGTGCATTCCACTCACATCCGCAAAAAGCGCACACCACAGGGGTGTCAAATGGTGCAGCCGCTGTGGAAAGCTGTATGGCAGTTCCTGCGAAAGTTAAATATGGAATTGCCATTGGCCCAGCCATTCCCCTCCTAGGATTATAGCCAGGGAGAGTGAAGACAGGCTCTCCAGCAGGTACTTGTGTGCCAGTGTCCAAGCAGCACAATTCACAAAGGCCGAAAGCAGCCCAAGTGTCCATGAGCAGATGACCTGGATAAGTGAAATGTGGTACATGCACGACGGAGTGTCATTTGGCCACAAGAAAGAATGAATTCTGATACATGGACGAACCCTGAAATGCCGTGCTGAGTGAAATGAGTCCGACATAAAAGGACAAAGACTGCATGATTCCACTTACATGAAATAGGTAGAAATAGCAAATTCATAGAGACAGAAAGTAGAATAGAGGTTACCAGGGCCTGGGGGAAGAGGGAAGAGGAGTTGTTGCTTGTTGGGTATAGAGTGCTTGGACATTTTGGAAATTAGGGGGCCAAGTACACACCCACTGTGCTCTGCATGGGGCTCTGTTCATTAATCTGATAAGTTCAACTTCTTCCAATTCCTCCCAGTCGTCTCTCTGTCCCAATTTTTAATATAAAATCTTCATGACTGGCTAGAAGCCCAGCTTATCTAGCAAAAACCATACACATCTTTCCCAGGTGACACAGCAAACAAAAGCTGCCTGTCTGGTCTTCTGATAATCGAACCACATTTGCAACTGTAAATGAAAACATCTACCTACCCACACACACCTGCCATGGGTGGACAGCGTAAATGCCTCCTCATCGAATGGTTCCTCAAATCCCAGGGAGCCAGAAAGGGAGGGCCCCAGCTGTCCCCACAG
>JAQZBX010004835.1:0-33331 GCA_029593785.1 Cabassous unicinctus
TGTTGTTTTTACCACAACCAAGATATGCTATTTTTTGGTGAAGGAAGACAGTTTGTTGTTTTTTTTAAATAAAATTGGCAGTAAGGTTATGTGTGAGGCAAATGGTGACTGAGCCAATAATCTGTCATTCTTCCCATCCAGAATGTTCACATGAAGATATAAACAGAAAAAGAAGCCACTTCATATGTAAGGAAAAGGGAGCAAAGCTCTTCCACAAGATCTCAAAAGCTCAGATTAGCCCTTGTAGTCCTTGGAGGGAAGAATGTGGTAAGCAACAGAGAAATTATGAAGGGAGAGAGAAAGGAAATACTAATGTGGGGACCTCACTGTGAAATATAAACAAGCACCTTGATAGGTCTGGTGACCCTGCTCTTGTTTTATTCATGAAAGGAAACCATAAGGTGCTATGTGGCACTCACTCATGTGCAAACAGGCTTTTCTTCAGAAATAAAATTTCAGCCTCTACTGCCCCTCTCATTGTGCAGTGGTATCTGTGGGCCCATGTCACAGACACAAGTACCATGCCCCCCTGCAATCTGAATTCAGAGCCTTGAAATTATTAATAGATTCAGAATGGACTCATGGTGAATTCTCCCCTTGGCTTCTTCTCCTCATGGACCTTGAATTCTGTGGTTTTAAATGAGTGTCCCTCCATTTCAAGAGAAAATGCAGAGGCAGTCAAAAGCTTCCATTCAGTGCTTTTTGTACATCTCACAGTCTCAGATAATTATAGAGAGATTGAGTAATTTTAAAAGAATAAATTTGTTGACCAGAAACAAAGGGAAATCTCACAAATAAACTAGCTAGTTAGAGCAGATCATTTATTGGTGCTTATCCTAAATGTCACCCAGAAGGTCAGCTTCTGTGGGCCCAGGAACCTACTCCTATAGATCTTAGTTTTCCTGGAAAAAAATACAGTTAGATTGGCGCTAACTTAGAAAGAATTATATGGAATCTCTTGCTTCTCTGAGATCACTAGGAAATGGAAGATTTGAAAAAAAAAACACAAAATTTATTAAGCACCTACTATTTGCCAAGCAATGTAGGAGGTGATTTACACAATTTACACAATAGTATCCCTGTTTTACAGATGAGATTACTCAGGCCCAACAAGGCTGAAAACACAGCTCATAAGTACTAAGGGCTGGATGTGAACCAACATCTAGCTGACTCCAAGGCCCGTTTCTTCTCCACTCCATCAGTCAACCTCAATTGCATTTAGTTGGGAATACACCCTTACAAATTATCACAGAATTTCTTACGGCACCTAGCTTTGTGCCGTCTACGCAGTGAAGAAACAGCAAAGCAAGGACTCTGATGTTTACTGTCATTGCTTTAAAGCACAGTTAGAAATCCAGACAGGGTACTGTCAATCACAGCCTGCTGCTTATCATGGAGCACAGGACTTCCTGCATACAGTTGCTGTTCACTATTTGTGGAGCTCTCTTGACAAATAAAGCAACAGCCCAGGAGGCGTGAGTCGCTCGTACTTCATAGTTTCTCTCAATGGTAAAGAACTTTACTTTTCCATTAGGGCTTGGATGGAGTTAAAAAAAAAAAAATCAGTCAAGATGAAATTGAAAGCAATTATCGATGCCTCTTCAAAAACTTCAAACCTGAAATCTAACAACAAAAATGGCAAAATTAAAATTGATAGCAGCATGAATTTTCATGTACACAAACACACCATATAGCCATGTGCACTTACAGGGAAATATTCCCTGTCTTATGAAAGAAAGGCAACTTGTTATGATTTGTACACACTTTCATGAAATACCAAAGAAGAAAAAAAAAAAAAAAAAAAAAAAAAAAAAAAAAGCCCTCCTGTCACTTGTCAGCTAGTTCACTCACTGCTTCTCTAGAGGTACCATAACATATGCACGCCCCCTTTTGAAAATGTACCAAAGGGGGCTTTGGTAAACTCCTGTATGAGCATATCATATGTGCTAAAGCCAAAATGACTTAAATTCTATTGCCTGATGGATCCACACATCAGATGCATAACTGATTAGTGACAACTGACACAGCAACAGAGAAAATGTTCACTGTTAAGATGAACACACGGTCCATGCAGGAATGCTCTCAGGATGGCATACTATACTTTTTTCACATAATGTTCCTCTCCTACGAGAAAATTCCAGTTAACAAATTTGCCTTTTAAGTAGTAAACCCTCACGCTGACTTGGAAATATTTCTTTAAGGAAGAATGTTTATCAATTTAATGTGTTCATCATTAAAGGCTTGCAGAGTAGCAAAAATGTTATAGCCTTTAGTTAAAAATAATTCACTCACGAATACCTCTCAAATGCCTACTCTGGGCAATGTGTACTTCACTAAAGCGTTAAGTGGCAGCAAGAATAAAATATGCTGATAATATAGAGAAGTTAAAATAGAAGTTGATCAAACTCTATATATTACTCTACAATATAGACAACCCTCAAAGATGTCAAAAGGCAGCAGTGGTCCTTCCAGGATGAGTAACTTACATCAAGATGAAATTAAAGCTTCAGAAAAAAAGACAATAATCATCATATAAGTGAAAGACAAATCTGTAAAGCATTGACTTCTTCAATTTGCTAATTTTGTTGTTGTTCTTCACAAAAGTTACCATGACGATTTCACCTCCATATAGAAAACTAGGTCACACCATTAAGATAACGAAGAATTTAAGCCAAGCTTAATTGAAAGAGATTTAAAAGAAATTATTTTCTTCTTGTAAAAAAAAATGTAAAAATATATAAGATTTCCACAAGTTCTCACATTAGGAAAAATTATTTCATGTATCCTTGGCCTTAACTTTCATTTGATTTTCTAAAAAGATCATTCTTTTATCTTTTCAGAAAGTTTTTCTCCTCCTAAATGTAGACTCGCTGCATTTTGTGATGCGCTCCTTCCCATAGCTCTCAACGAGGCTTGAATGCCGAAAGTTGTATCTAAGGTCCCCAAGGGTCAAAGAAAATACAGTTCTAGATTATGTCTCCCATCTTTCGTATTCTGAATATTTTACTTTGTTTAGTTTTTCTCCCTTTCCTCCCTCCCTACCCATTCCCCCCACCCTACAAAAAAACCTGCTAGTTTCAAGTCATTTAGAAAGCAGGCCACCCTTTGATATTCGCGCTGCTATTTCACATCACCTGTAAAAGTATCAGTTAAAGAACATTTTAAATCAGGTCCTCCTAACACAAAGTGCCTTCTCTCCCCTGTCCTAAGTGCTACATCAACTGCCAGCCTCAAAGAGAAATGAAATATGAGTCCGAGCAGGTGCTAGACCAGCTCTCCCACATCTAATCTAAGCAGCAAGACGAGACCAGCAGAGTAGCAGAGTACAGCTAACCTGCTAACTTCTTTTACCCAAAGTACTCGGTGGGAGAAAAGGATCACAGAAAAAAAAAAGAAAAAAAAAAAGAAAAAGGCATTCCTTCTTACTTCCACATGTATTCTAACCCCTCTCCCCCTTTTCTTCTTCTGCCTTCAGGTAGCGTCCTCACATAAAGTAGCCGTTGACGCTATCTGTGAAATGGCACCAGCCTGTCCCAGCCCCTGCCTGCTGCTTTGGAGGCTGACCTGCCCAGCATGCGCCGGCTGCCCGGGTGCCACCAGCCCTCCAGAGCTCTGCTTACCCGCGGCACCAGCCCCCATGCCAATACCATATTCTGCTGCCTGTGAGGAAGCCAGCCATCCAGAAGGCTATGTATTTAAAGTTTTTCATAGCAGAAGAGCTGCACATAGATAAAGATGTATTTCACCAACCCTGTAAGAAGCAAACACCCAAGCAAAACCTGGGAGCGACTGAATCACATTCTTAGAGGTCAGAACCCAGAAACCCAAGACTCTGGGCTTTTACAGTGTCTATTCCTTGAGATCTCTTTTACAAGAGTTGTTTTACCATTCTTCTCTTGACAAAGTGAAGAATAAAATCAGGCAGATTTAATATAAACGTTAAAACACCCTCTTCAGCCTACTTTTTATCCTTATTGGCACTAATATCCTTGGTGTTTTCTCCTAGTTTTCTTGACCATTGTGTTTTTAGCAAGTGTTTATACTCTGCTCAGTACTGTAACATATAATGAAGTTTTCCAGTCTCTGCCTAACATTATTTGCAAAGAATGGTTTGCACAAAAACACAGCCAGCCTATGTGGAATGTAACATCTGAAGACTATTTCAAACTTAGGAGAAAGATGTTCACAGAAAAGACTACCGCTATGCTTTCCACTAAATCAGCCCACATGCCAATTAACGGTTTGCCAGAACGCTACCTCCTATTAAGGTTTGCTGCCTTTTGCACCAGTCCCTGATGTTAGTGGGGGTGGTAGAGAAACTGCAAAATACAAAGGAACAAAATTACAAACCAACCTGTTGATATTTTGAACAAGAAAGCTCCTTAAAGTGCACCAAGTTAAACACTAACTATAATATAATATTTGGGGCAATATTCTAATGTGCTAAGGATGTCACTCAAGGTTTAAATTCTGATCCATTCACTTTTGATAATTTTTATGATCTGAAGCACTTCACTCCCTAATATAAAACATATCTCCAACTACCTACTAGTTAACGAAAGCCATTAAATACTTGAAGATTGAAGGTGGAAAAATAAATTGTGTGTATTTTAGACCCTGAATGATCTTCCTATAGCAATTTTAGAGCAAACTATGAAGAATTCTGCAATTTTAATCTCCTCAGTAGCTTCCCATTACTAAACAAGCAGAGCACCACGGTACAAATGTAGACGTTACATGTCATCTTGATCTGCTGCTTTTTTCTTTCATTAAAGCTTTAATGCAGCAATTATGGCTACGTTGCCCTATAAAAAAAAGGAAAAGGCAGTTTACTTTAAAAAGTGAAATTGCATAGCCTACTATTTAATTATACACAAATGTAAATGGCCTATTTTTCCATAACTGGTTATTACAGCACTGTTTTACTTTCTGAGTTTTCACAATCTCTAAAACCTACAAAGCTTCCTGCTATATAATTGTTTTGTTACATTATTGTTTTCATCTTATTTTTTCTTTTAATGTGAGTGCAGCAGGATAAATCTTGGTTTTAAGCCAGCCACTACTTCATCTACTTAAGCTTTTATAGATGAAGATTGCTGTAATTATCAGAATACCCGCTTATTTCTGAAGTATTATCCTGGCAACCTGCTGGCATTTACAACCAATTAACAAGCTTTGCCATTAGTTGCATAAGGGGTATCGCAGAGTAAACCCATTGTGTGCTAATTTTCTATTTTAGATAATCAGTTTGGCCATCCAGAATGGAAAGAAGAAGAAAAGAAAAGGTTTGACACTCAGTGGCAGACATGTAAAAATTACTATGTGCCCCCTAGAGACAAAGGTATCCTGCAACTCAATGATTGCTTCCTTGCAGTCACTATTGGTTCTTAAGTATTTCCCTTTGTCTCTTTTGGAAGAAAAAAAAAAAAAAAAGTGGGGATTCAGCAAAGTAATCATGTCCTGTCTCACACGCTCTCTGCTTTTTAAAGCTGACTAGCTTCTTTTGCTGTCCTGCCCATAATTTGACCAAATTGTACAAGTGTTAAACACCTAAAAAATGGATAGAAAGAAATTGAACATGTGATATTCGGTTGTTTTTTTGTTTTTTTAACAATGCCTCTCAACCTCTTTTCCTCTTCCTCCCCCCTTGTAAATTAACGGATGGGCTTCCTCCAACAGGGGTGCCTTAAAATTAGCCTGCAAGCTGTTTTAGTTAAAGCTGTGGGTTGTCGTTTTAGTACTCTGCTTAAACAGTCTCTGATATTAATATGTCCTGAGGTATGGTCTAAAGCGAGACAAGAAGCTGCCGTTATAGTTTGCCCGTAAGGCACAAGCTTCACTCCAAGAGGGTAAACAGCCTCACCAGCCTGAGGACCTTTAGGTGGGACCACAGGAGACCTCTGGAGCTTCTGGTCCAGCAGGAGGCTGTCACCCTGAGTCCTGGGCAATACCAACTACTTAATTCAGAGAGAAGCAGAGCTCTGTCTGAAAAGCACCCCAGCCAAAACGCTGCCCTCCCCCAACCCCCAGATGATACCTAATCAAATACAACTCTATTCCTTTTTGAGAGAAAACACCATTAATTGAACGGCATTAGGCCACACAGCTCTTTAAATTCCCAAGTCATGTTGCAGTTTGGATCATAGTCTTTGGCACTTCCAAAAAGAGTGAAAATGTCATCTCTATTTGTAGTCAGTCTGTTCTTTGGATCAGGGCATCCTCCCTGCTTTGCTCATTCTGAAGGGACCTGTCTAGGGCAGCATCATAGGAAAGGAGCCGTCTCTAAGAACCTGCAGCTGCTTCACCTTGGATTAATCAACTGTCCCTAACACACACAAACAGAACCCTGTGAGGAGGTGTTCACTACCCCACATATCAAGTTAAAACATCTAAAATTTCCTTTTGTCCAATAGTTTGGTCACAGGGTACAGGTTATGAGTGTGTCTAGAGGCAGAGCTATATTACCAGGGCATGACACCACTATAATGACTTTTCTGTCTTCATAACCAAATTCACAACTCATTACAGCATTATGTTTAAACATATATTTCTGGCAAATGAAGACATTATTATGCTTCTCACAAATACGGCCTGTTTAAATCAGGACGAGACATTCCTTTCAAAGGTTCATCATATTCTCATACTATTGTAAAAATTTTATGAAGAAAAATCTTAGCAAATTTACTACTTTTGTGGCATGAGGATTTAAATGCTCGAGTTTTGCACACGGAGCTACACACTGTCGCCAAGAAAAGTCAGAAGTCAGTTAAAAACTTAAGAGATAGAGAAGTCAAAAAAAAAAAAAAAAAGTTGCAAGTTCCTTTGTTGTTGTTCCTATGTTGTGAATTCTGAGGTGACATTGTTGGTTTGGCCCTATAATATAAATTGATATTGTTACACCTATAGTTATTTCAATAGACTTGTATTCTTTAAATTAACCATTATGCTGAATTTATTTACTATTAAAGAAATTGCTGATTTCAAAGTTTAGTGAGGTGAATTTAAAACCTGTTTGACTTGTTGGTGCTGAAGTGAAAGAGGAGAGAAAGAAAACCTCAATATGACTTTTTGGAGAATGCGACAATTAATAGGTTCAACACGGGAATGAGAACAACCTTCCCTAACCCTGCTCCCCCAACAAGGAGAGCTGCAGCACACCATCTCTGCATCTGAGAGACACTCCCCTATTCTCCTTTTATGTGCCCTCTCTACATCCTGTATCCCAGAAATTGTGGAGTTATGAAAACGGGGCTTTCCTCAAAAAGTATTTAATCTCAGGGATTGGGAGCACATTCTAGAGTTTTCACTGTTTTCTAGCTGTGTGGTCTCAAATTACCTCTCCGTGCTCAGTTTTCTCATCTGTAAAATTGTGTGAGAGTAACTACCTCAGAGAGTCATAGGATTTAAATGGAAAAATAATGTAAAGTGCTTTGCACAGTGTGAGGCACATAGTACATACAAATGTAATTTATAGTTAACGTTATTTTAACTATGAGCTAGTCATCGTGCTGATCACTGTGGGGCTACTAAGAATTAATCAAGGCCGGAGTCCTTCCCAGATAGAGCTTATATAACAAAGTAAAAGACACTGGGAAAGGCACAAGAGGAAAATTTAAGAATATTTCACCATTTACCCCTGAACCTAAGTGCAAACTAAGACCCATGACTTTGATTTGTTTAACAGGTAAGCCTTAGGCTAAAAAGACCACAGGGAAAGAGAGCTAATCTCAATATGACACATAGCAGTGCATCAGTAAACCCATGCTTAGTGTTTTATAATTATCTGTTAATTAAAAAAAAAAAAACTTTAGAAAGATAAATGAAATAACTAGCTATATATCACCATTTCTGGTCAGTGTATATCATTTTAAAAATATATCACAGCTTGAAATCAGCAAGTTTATCTTTATTACTTGAGATTTTATTTTCAAAATTAATGCCATAAGATTCAATGGGAAGTGTTTCCTATAAAGAGAGGAAGTTTGGTTTCTTTGCCTGTAAACTCCAGGGCAGACAAGACCCTGTTTTGCTCATTGCTGTATCTCCAGGACGTAGCCAGTGCTTTACACAATAATTATTTGCTGAATGAATTAATTAATGATTTAGTTTTCTGTTGGTGGTATTTCTATCAATCATTGGTCTTTGGTGAATGATTAAGTCAGTACACATCAAACATCTAGTGCTATATTAAATTATGGAAACAAAAATACAAAGAAATGGAAGTAGAAGGAATTCTCTCAAAATAGCTTAATAAGTAGTTGTAGGATCTCTTCCCTGTGGCAAGGATACTAAGTTCAAAAACAATATTAAGCTTTGCTGAAAAGTGCCATAGCATTCTTGGCTTGTAATTGATTTATAAACAGCAAATCCAAAATTTGTTTCGTGAAGAATGTAGTAAGATTGCCAAGTGCTCATTAAAACCCAAAAGGTCTATTAAGAATCCCAAATTTTCTTCTTTCAGGGAGTGCTTTTGGGTAATTATTAGGCCAGCCCTTGTTGAGCTAATATTCCATCTTAAAAATTAGAAAGAAAGAGGTAGCATCTGCATCACAGTTTAAACCTACTAGACAAAGAATTTTATATTGAATACAAGTCAGTTTCTAAAACACACTGACAGTTTTAAATTTTAGAATGGAACCAGAACATACCACACAACGTGAAAACCTCTGAACCACATTTCCACTGCTGTCAAAGGTGAAATTGACTCCACCTTTATAGAGCCTCATCAGAGTTTTCCAAATGGCAGCCTTCAGCTGTTGAGTGTTATGTTTCCGATTATATTTGAGATGACTTTTCTAGTGTGTTTTTAAATTGGCATTTGCATAAGAAACATTTTTATATCACAGAGAATTTCCTTTTAAATTAATGAAAGTGAATAAAACTTTGTAAGATCATCTTCTATCAATTTTAAATTAATTAATGTCAGATCTAGTGATGGGAACCCTTCAGAATAAAAGTGCTTCACTTCAGATTACAGGCCATAAAATCTAAATATCTATAAACTATGTCTTGCAAGATATCTATAGCTCTTAAAGAAAAAAGCAAGTAAAGACAATTATAATATATTTATATTTTTAACCCAATAATTAAGAACACATTTTAATTGTCATTGTTTTTCAATGTTAAGTTAAAACATCTTTTCAAGGGAATGTTAGCCCACATAAGGACGTGAGTCGGCTGCATTTCTCATGAGTTCTTAATGTGTTACGATACAAAAAACACCAAGGAATGCGCAATTCAGCCCAAATAACACCATTACATATTTCATCTACAATGCAACAAAATTCAATTCAATTCTGCCTTTATGACCAAACTTAATTCACATCCTTCCTAAATATTGGAATGTTAAATTCAATAAAATTTGAAAAAGATACAGGGGATACGAAAAGTTTTTCCATAATACCGATGCATCTTTCTTCGCCTGAGTATATAATTTCTGAAAACACCTATTGAATTTTCTTTTTCGTTCTTTTAATTTATGGCTGAGAACTTCTCATCTTGCACTGCGTGCACACGCCTTCTCTGTCACTTTTTAAAGACTTTCCTCAAAAACAGTTTAAAACAGCGACATAAGTAAGATTGTTTTCAAGATATTTGTGAAAAGGAGCCTAAATCAGAACAAAAAATAAAGTGCAAACAGTCTCTTAGGAATATGCTTTGTCAGGTCACCACTTTATTTAGAGCGAAAGGAATAGAGGTCGGGAAAGGCAACTGCTCCGTACAACAATCTGGAGAAGAAGAGGCGTGTTGCTTCCAGTGACATCCACACCATCCACACAGATGAAGTGTGCTGGGGTCTGAGGAAGGGCAACTCTCTGAAAGCAGAGCCAAAGGTGGTGCCAGGGTAGTATCAGCGAGAGGAGGCCTTTCTTCTGGATTCTGCAGGATACTGATAATGCCCAAGCTGTCCACACTCACAGGGGCTCATTTACGTCCGTGTTGGGAAGAGAAGATGGCAGATTAAATGTTATATTCTAAGCCAAAGCCAAAGCCACTGCACCTGCTCTAGTTTATCATCTCATTGCCCCCAGCTAATAGCCAGCCCCCAGTCCTGACCACAGACTCCCTTGTTACCAACTTGACTTCAGGGCAGAGAGGAGGGAAAGGAATGACCAAGCACTCTGATACATCCTGAGGCATAAGAATCTAGAGACTACCACTGTTTCTTGGAAAATATTAAAGTATAAAGGAATTCTAGGGTCTGGGTTCAAATCCCAGCTTTGCAACTTCCGAGCCGTGTGGTTTTCAGTAAGTCAAATAACCTCTCTGTACTTCAGTTTCGTGCTCTGTGAAATGGAGATGATGATATCACCTACTTTGTAAACTTGTTTTGAGCATTGAGGGTTGAGGATCCATATAAAGTACATAGCGCAATGCCAGGCACATAATTTTCCTCTATAAATATTGGCTGTTATTATCATGATTTTAATGTGGACAATGTCTATCCCCTGACCACTGGCCCCAATCAGTATGAAACCACAACTCGCCTCTCCTCCTCACATTGGCCCAAAACACCAAAGACTGCCAAAACATGTTTGCGACTCTGAGCACATACAAGCATTCAGTGGCTCTAGGGAGCAGTGCAGACTGCCAGTCTTGAAGCCCACTGGTCCTGCATAAAGTACCAGGCAGAGCTATTGAGGGGGAATGAAGTTCCAAGAGCAGCGGGAAAACAGAACTGGTTTGGAATCCCTCCTCTACCACTTTCACCTATTAAAGTTTTAACTCAGACAAATTCAGTAATCTAAGTACCACTTCTTTATCTTTAAAATGAAATAAAAGGAATAATAATAATAATGACTTGCTTGCAAGATTATAGGAAACTAAATAGAAACTTACAGAGATAAATATGTGGTTTATTACCTAGCACACAGAAAGCACTCAATATATTGCATTAGAATTACTAAGGTGGAAAAGAAAGGTAGATTATGGACCCAGGGGAATTGTGACAGGCCACATAACACCATCTTCCCCTGCGCCCCAAAGATGTCCACAACCTAATCCCTGAAACCTGTGAGGATGTTACATTACATGGCAAAAGGGACTTTGAATATGTAATTAAGGTTACAAACCTTAAAATAGGAAAACTAGCCTGGATTATACAGATGGACTCAAGCTAATCACATGGGCCTTTAAAAGCAGAGAACTTTCTCCAGCTGGAGGCAGAATGAGCTGGAGCAGAAGAGGACGTCAGAGGTATTCCAAGTGTGAGAATGATTTGAGGCCCCGTTGCTGGCTATGGGACGTAGGGGCCCACGAACAAGGACCAGAATGAGACCCCTAGTTGCTAAGGACAGTCGCCAGCTGAAAGCCAGCATTGAAGCGGGGACTCGGTCTCACTACTACAGGAACTGGACTCTACCAACAAGGTGAATAAGCAGAGTCTTCCCAGAGCCTCCCACTAAGTGTCCAACCTCATAGTTCTCTATACTTTGGAGAGAAACCAGTCAAGCCAACCAGACTTCCAAACTACAGAACTCTGAGAAAATAAATTTGTGTTGTTTTAAGCTGTTTGTTGTAGCAGCAATAAAAACTGAATACAGGCGTAATCACTATAAATAGAGTTTACTACAAAATTGTGAAAGTCTCAGTTGGAATGAGCTGCTTGAAGGCAGGGCCATTATCAGATAATAACTGCTAATGTTTATTGAGCATTTACATAGTGGGACACATGCTAAATTCTTTATGTCTACTATCTTCTTTAATCCTCACAAAACTCTATAAGGTAAGTACTAGTATAATCTCTATTATACAAGTGAAGAAACTAAATTACAGAAAGATTAAAGACTTGACACTAATCACACAGCTGGCACATGGTAGAACCAAGATTCAAAGCCAGGCAGTGATTCTAGAGAACACGTTCATAACCATAATATGCTGCCCTCGGCATGGTACAGGGGTTGACACACAATCAAATTCGATATACTTTCGCTGAGCAGTTGTGTAAATTAATGAAGGAAAAAAAAGAAATAGTTTCACTCTTCTGACTTAGCCAGACATTTCATAATCTGAATATTTTCTGGTACCTGAAGATTGATATATTCAAGAGAGTATTATCAAATCATTTTACTAGTCAGTTAAGATAGACTATGATGTGGTAACAAACAGCCCCCCAATCTCTCAACACTACCAAAGATTACTTCTCATTTATGCAGTCTATTCTGAGTTCAGGCAACAATTCAGAGCATCTGTCTTCCATGCATTAACTTGGAGAATGTAGGCTACTTTGATTTTGTGGCTCTGCCTTCTCAACAGGAGGTCCTATAAGTTGCTAAGGCAGAAGGAGAGAACACATGAAGACATCATACTCACTCTTCCATGCTTCAGCCCAAAGTTAATATTAATCACTTCCACTCACAGCCTATTGTCCAGAACTAGTCACATGCTACCCCCAACCGCAAGAGGCCTAAAGAACTCAGTCTTCCATGCACCAGACAGGAGAGAAGAATCAGATATTGATGAGCACTAATAATCTCAACCATAATCACTAAATCCCACTATAACAGAAGGAAGAGTTTGGGTTATTGCAAAATAATAATAGCTCCAACTACCTATGCCAATTAAGTCTCAACAACTCCTGATCCAACCAAGTCCATTTGACAACCAGTCTTCCAATCTACCCTTCAAACCCTTCATGACAAAAGAGAAGTTACCTGTTTTCATGTTAGAAGGCTTTACCTCCTTTGTCAGCCTGTGTGTGACTAACAATAGTATATCAATTGAGATCTTCTCTTTGCCTTCCAAAGCTATGAGGAGTTTTACATAGGACTGTGAGACTGTGGATCTGGCCTCATACTGTCCCCAAACTGAAGGACCTTCACAATTTATGTCAACTGCCATTGATCAAATATTGATCCATCCTCGGGAGCCAAGACAATCCAACTATCGGAGACGACAAATGCAAGATTTGGTTTTAGTTTTCATCCTAAAGCTAACCCCCTTCAAAGGTTTAAAAAGTTCCGCATCCTGCTCAAATAAGAGTTTTATAAGAATCTCACTTAGACTCTCATATTTCTTTCCTGAAATGAGTTAGTGGGTAAGGCTCTGGTTTTGAAATAATGGAGGTGTGAGAGAGGGCAGGAAATTTTCCCTAAAATTTATAAAGCTCTCTGAGATAATGTGCATATAGCCACATAATCTTGCTATCGGTATTCAGTATGTGTGGCGGCACACACCTGGAAAACACGGCATGAACCACAGGGATATTAGCACTCACTTTGGAGAGAGTGAGAGATCTCTTATTTTAAAGAAAATCTGCCCTGTAGGGGGTGATAAGTTAAAGTATGTCCCCCCAAAGAAATGCTCAAGTCCTGATCCCTGATCCCATGAATGTGACCCTATTCAGAAGTAGGACGTTTAGTTAATATTATAGCAAACTGGAAGTTTGGACACAGACACAGAAAGGAGAACAACATATGAGACTGATGCAGAGCACGCCCTGGACTGCTGGCAAGCCAGAGCCAGAGCCAACAGCAGCATGGAATACATTCTTCCCTACAGATTTCAGAGGAAGCCTGACTCTGGCCACCCCTTGATTTTGGACTTCCAGCCTCCAGCACTGTGAGACAGCAGGTTTCCGATGTTTTACGCCATCCACTTAAAGTGCTTTGTTACAGCAGCCCTAGGGCTAAGACATAGTGTAATTTCACATTTTTGGAAGATTATAAAAGAGGTTTTGCCCCATGTCTGGAGAATCTTTGAGGACCACTGCTATTTTTCTATGATAGTGTTTCTTAAATCTTAAGTTGGCAGGAGGGTGACTTTCAGAGCTTTTTGAAAAAGACATAGTCCCCTTCTCTGAAGTCTGAGTCAGTGGGTGTTCTTTGTGGCCCTGGACCCTGCCATTCTAAGCAGCAGCCCAGGTGATTCTGCATCAACTCGTGCTTCTTAAAGTGTCCCAGCCACAGATTACTTGTTTTCAGTCTACAGTGAAGCATGATGAGATAAGTAGTCCTTGTCAGACTGTAAATCAACACACAGCTTCCTTCATCAATAAAGTCTTGCTTAAAATAAAAAAAAAAAATTAGCTGCACTAAAGAGTGTGTTTGGTGAGGAAGATGCTTTACATTCTGTAGCAAGCTTCTTGTCTTGAACAGACAACAAGCAGTTGGTGGATCAGCACTCATGCACATGCCACACTGGGAGGAGCCACTGGTAGACAGCCAGATTCAGGAAAACCCAGCTCTAAGAAAACTCAGGTGTGGGGATTGGTTCCTATAAATTGAAGTCTCCCATTTGTGAGTCATTATCAAGTCAGATGCTGAGGAATGGAGGCCCTGAAGACAGAGCCCATACTTGTCCTATGTCCTGCTTCCTATTCTACATTACAATGTAGAAATATAGCTGCAATTCTTTCTGGGTGAACTGAAGGAAAAAACTATTTTTCCTAGCACTCAGTCCAATTTCCAGGTTCATTCAATTCTGTCAGTATTTTATGAATGACCATGTCACATGTGGTCATTTACGGAGTGCAATAAGCTTTGAGTACAAAATACAAAATATTGTTTCTACTTTCAATGAAATCAATTAAAATCAGAATATCAGTTAAATATAGGAAAATCTCTATTATCTCTGATTACAGACGTAATAGGTCAACTCTAAATCAAACTACTAGATAATATCACAGAATATATCTATATTGGAATCAATTTTGATATATTTAGTATTAAATCACATCCATGTTTGAGAGAAGCCAGTCTTAAAAGTAGGGTTCAAATTTATTGTACAGCACTATAGCATGAAAGCCATCATGAAGAGATGTACATGCAGAGGTATAAATCTAAATATGAGTTTCTTATTTCTTCCTTCCTTCATTATTAAGTTACAAGTTTATTAAAGGTAGAAGGGCAAAGGGTATGACGTTGATCTTTATATTCCTCATGGTAAATTGGAGGTAGTAGAGCTTAATAAATCAAATGAACTTAACAGTGAAATTTAATTAAACTTAAGGATTGGTTATCTATTTTGTGCTTAATAATGCCAAATTCAACTTATTTTTTAGCACAATCAATACATATTTATCAAATACCTACTATACGCCAAGTACTCTGTTAGGTTCAAAAACAATTAGGACAAAGTTCTTTCAAAGTGCTTGCATTCTAGTCCGTGTGACTACAGGCAATCACAGTATCAGAGACAGTGCTACAAGAGTAACAATAACAGCCAACACAAACAATGGAAAAATATCTGCCTGGAGAAATTCAAAAATACATTTTTACAATTATGTTTAAACAGAAAATATTGGAAGAAAACATGTATCTGTGGCAGATGCATGAAAGAGAATCATATTTGAATAAAGGCATTACTCAGGTTAAAAAAATAATAATAACAGCCAACATTTCAGTGTTTACTCAGCACCAAGTACCGTTGCTAATACATTCCTGTATTAACTTGCTTACTCCTCAGAAGCATAGGTACACTGCTACAGTTCAGATTCTTGGTTACAAACAACAGAGATCGATGAGTTAAGGCAAAAGGGAATTTACTGGAAGACTTTTTTTGGAGCTCACAAAATGGATAGGAAGTTGGAAGACCGTATTTAGAAATGGGCAGGATGCAAGGACGCTCCAAAGAACTAAGAAACAGGAAGCAGAAAACCCAGCACCCAGCTTTTGGTTGGAACTGCTGGTCAGGATGCCACCGCCATTACAGTCACCTTGTCTGTCACTGCTGCTCTTACAAATGGTCTCCAATCATGCAAACCTTGTCATTTCCTCAAGACTTGAGGTTCCCAGAGAGTGTCTAATTGGCAAAAATTGACACTCACTCCCTGGCAGTACTAGGGAGGAGGAAAGACAGAATCTGGTCCCTTAGATGAAATTTCATCATCACCCCCAGGACAACTTATGATGATGGAAAGGCAGTTCCCAAAAAGTGGTAAAAGTGCTTAAAGAAATGGTAGAGATTCTAGGCAGCCAAAAATGGACAAATGCTAGAGTCAATTTAGATCAAACAGGTTCTAAAATAAAGATTTATTGTAAGGAAAGGATGGGGAACAAATTAAGGTGTTTTGAAACATTATTAAAGTTAGGTATTTTCCAAACTAAAATGTTTATCAACACACAGGAATTTGAATTCAACTACTGCTTAAGGCTACACCTAAATTATATCCTTCCATTGCCTGAGCTGGTATCGTTCAACCTCCCAAACTGTTTATTCTGTCTACTGATCTAGAAAAAATAAAGCCAATTAGGAATCTTTATAATGAAATTTATTCATTCATTTAATGAAAATTCATTCAAACAAAATCACTTTGGGGACAGACAGCTATCACATACAAAATGACAGACTTTTAGGTTCCTTTCAGGTTCAAGAGCTTAAGAGCAAATTTAATCATAATATAACTCATGTCTGTCTTTCCTTTTCATAGTAATAGTTCCTTACATTTAAATAACATGTTTTAACTAAGAATACTTCACTATTTCTAGTCCTCACAATATCTCTATGCCCTAAACTCGAAGTATTATTCTTTTCACGTTCGAAAATTAAGCCACTTGTCAAAAGTTACACTAGCTCTTTAGAGTGGGAATTAACAGATCATTTATGCTTATCTTTAAAAGTTGCATTATTTTACGAAGTCCAGCTTTCATTCTGAAACTCCTACTGCTTTAATAGAGAGCTATACATGAGGATAATGGATAACCTATGTTCCAGGGTTTCCTCATTCAAATTTTATTGTATCTGAAAGTATCTGAAAATATTGGATGACAAAGTGCAAAGTGACAGTGAGTCAAGACTTGAAGTGTTTATAGAACTAGTTTTTTTTTTTTTCAGTGGTAAGAGCAAAGCTTGGGGAGGAAGGAAAGACGAAACCACACCTATAAATGGCAGATGAATCAGGCTGTGGCTCCAGAGTCTTTTTTTTTTTTTTTTCTTATCTTCATGCAGGATACAGAATACCACAACAAAAATAATTTGTGGCAATCAACATCCAGAATTCAGATACTTGATGAGAACAAACTGATTGTGTTACAGTCATTTTTTTTTTTCACACACACAAAAAGCCTGCCTTGAATGGGGGGGAAAAAAGCACTTTTGGGGCGAGAGGTCACCTTTCACAGCTAGAGACTGCTTCAGGGGATTGTTGTAAAAATTAAATGAGAAAATGTGTATGAAAATACTTTGGAAGAAAATATTGAAATGTGCAGTAGATCAAGGATAAATGTGATGAAATATCTGAAGAAAAGGCTCATGAACTTTTTAATAAGGAACAAAAAAATCCAATGGTTAAAAAAGATTCAAAGGAGCCATAGTTATGAAAAACTTTCAGTATTGCTAACATTTTTCCATGGTAAAAAGAAGGCCCTTCACCTTCATAATGCTGCTGCTGACACTCAAATCTCTTTGAAATGAAAGTATTGGAGACATCAGCAGAAAAAATGGTAGTCCAGTTAATTCCTTGAAGACACTGACCTCCACCTTCTACCACTTTCTTAGTCCTGACTTAAAACTGCTCTAACGTCTTCTCAAGGCTTGGCATTCTGTTGTCTTACCCTCTCATTTCCCCATCAGTGTCTTAATACTATAGCAAATTACTATCTGGTCTCTCATTTTCCCTCCCAATGAAGCATGGAACATTAAAAACATTAAGAAACTCTACCTCTCCCAAGAGAATGTGTGTATCAGTGGGATCATTGCAATCCATAAGTTTAAGGGATGAAGTAGCAATGGTGGCATCTCAGGCACCAGCCAGGAGAAGAGCCCTCCTGATAAGCCTGAACCTTCATCTTCAGATCACCACCTAGTGGAAATCGATTGAAACTGAACAAAAATAAATATCAGGGACAACCTAATGTTGTCCACTTCCAAGAGGTGGCCAGCACATGATTTGTACTTATCAGAAGCCAGTGTGGGTCCTCAGAGGAGCATGAGTTTTTCAGCCTCTGAGGTTACCCACCCTGTGGCCAGTTTGATGTTGATTTCACCCTGGGAATGCAGTGGGCAGTTGATTCATGGTTTCCTTTTCTTTATCTCATGCTCTCCTCCATGATGCATCTTTGGTGGTAAAACAATTGAAGGGAAGAGAAAGATATGTTTGAAGCCTTGAAGGCTGCTCCAAGTTTCTTTCAGAATCTTCCTGACATTCCTGGAACTTGGGAACAAAAATACATGTTCATTTGCCCTACAGCATTATTTTGTAAAATGCCCAGGAAAAGATAGAAGAGAGATTTCATCCATTCAACAAATATTTATGGGCCACCTACTATGTGCCAGGTACTGTTCTAATCAGGTGATTTGAAAGGGAAATGTGAATCAGGAAACAAAATTGATGAGTGGAAAGTGTGCAAAGTGATTGTATTTCTAAGTAAAAATTGGGGAAGACTTTGAAATAAAACGAAATGATTATCAAGGGGCTAACATACCCTTCCAAGTTATCTCCACCTTTCATTGTCTTTGAGCTATTTTACAACTCTGTGAGCTATATAAAACTAATATTAACACAAATTATTCTGATCCATAGAAAAGCAAATAACCTAAGACGTTGACTAGATTTGCATCTATTTGTAAATTCATTTCAGTACTCTTTATCTGCCTATATGTGTGTCTGAAGTCAAATTTGAATTCTCCTTTGAACAGGTTGTAACATCTTACTGCTTCTCCCATTAATTAATGAGTTAAATAAAATCCTTAACACATATTCATTTTATGCTTGTACGAGAATCATAATACACCTTTAAAAAAAATTACCTTTTAACAGTTTACAATAACTATTTATTATGGGACTACCTACCTTGAAAGAATCTGTTTAGAAAGAAATAGTAAATTAATTCTAAAACCCTTCAAATGCAAAGCATTAAATAAAGGTAAATGGTATCTTCTTAATTGTGGCATTTTAATGTGTGTTTGATAAGGCCTTAAAGTGCCTTCAAGTTACTGACCCCAGTGAATTAAAAAAGAAGAAGAAGAAGAATATAAGATCCTTTCTGATTTTTTTGCCTTAAAGAAATAATAAACTGCATTGTTGTAACTCAGTGTAAGTAGATTCGAGTAAGGCAATAGAGATGGGTGCCAGAAGCTACTCATATCGTTCTTTAAAATGGAAATTTACCGTCTGCTGCATCACATGGACAAAATACAGAACTATTTTTCACAGCTTGTTCACTGAACAGATTATTGTAGAAAAAAAAAACTTTTACATATTCTGCAGATTCCCAAATCTCAGTCAAAAAACTCTTGGCAATTTTTAGCAGTGAAACAGATTTCACTTTCAGATTGAGATACTCCATTTAGCAGTAGTCAGATGATCTTCCAAATAAATATAGACTCATTTCACTCTTGATTTTATTTAAAAAAAAATGTTTTCATGAGGTGTCTTGAAGAAACTTGCACTTATTTGGTTTTCCCAAGCTAAAGCAGAGAAAAACTCGAAGGTCTAAAAATCAGAGAGTTACATAAAAAAGGAATGTAACTGAAAATGTTATTACAAATAATGCATGCTCGTCACAGTACCAATAAATAAATAACCCTATAAAACTTTAGAATTAGTTGCAAGTATGTTGCAGTCTTTTCTGCCCTGAGTCTCAGCTCCCCAAAATATTACTAAACAGAAGTACATGTGTTCAGTACAATATAACAGGCAGCAATATGTTGAGATCCTTCACACAGAGAGGTCTCTGGGCCACTTTACTCTTTCTAGATTAGCTTTCTCACTTAGGTATACGGTAACTGCACTTTGTAGCTTATTTCTAGAACCATCTTTTTCCTTACCTATCAGTGTTTAATGCCACAGAAAATAATGGGTTGTGTTGAATTTAAGGAAACGCTAATCCCCTAAGGAAATACTAAAATGAGAATAACAATTTTAATATAATCCTATACCAAAGATCCCAGTTCTCTAGACTCCGTGCCCCTCCTCAAATGCCTATACTAAATTTCCCCCATAATTTTGATGTCCACAGAAAGGAAACTATATGGTAAATCACAAGTAAAGGCCAGAAATGTTGATTATGTCTTACTTTCATATTTATAAAAATATTTAAATACCACAGGACACCCAACAAATTTCACATAATTTTGTTGCTCTTTCTAACAATTTTTTTATAGATTTGTTCAAAGTTCAGCTCAGTATCATTAAAAATGATCTCAATGACAAGCAATGCAACCTGAAACTAAAAGCAGAAGCTTTACCAAATAGAGAAAACCAGAAATAGCTTACGCTATTAAAAGAATTTTACTATTCTTTTATTGACAATCTTACTATCTGGGAAGAATTCTCTGTGTCCAGTCCCAAAAGCCACATTTCCAAAGTTAAACTGATATATGGGAATAGGTACATTTTCAAACCCCTATAAATCATTGTGAAATTTTAAAAAGGAAAAAAAAAAGCTAATTTTTCTGCAACCTACTTGTGAGTCTATAAGTATGTGGATAATGGGAAAGGACAAAATTGTTCCTTTCACAATGATTCCTTAATAAAAAATTAAACTAATGTCAAAATGTGTGATAAATGGACCACAGCTACTATGTCATGATGATAAAGTATTCAACTTTATAAAAATTTCATATCAGTAAAACTAAATTGTTTGGTTCCAAGGTGACAACTATATGAGACAAAGTTGCTGTGCTTTTGCATTTATGTGTTGGTTTAGTTTAGGTCAATACATGAAGGAGGGAGAGGGTCCAGCAGAGATTTAAAACAAAAATTTTTTTTTTAAGTAAATACCTAACGTTCAGAAATTTTCAATCTGAAAAAATATTTGAAATGAAAACAGAGATTTTCTGAAATTGTAATTCAAACCAATGGGGAAATGAGACCCAACTTACAAAAATCTTACTACCATCAAGTGATGCCCTTTTGTTTCCTTTTAAAAAGTTATTCAAAACGGTTGTCCCTGCTTTTAAAAGACTCAGTAGAATAAAATATATACTGACTCTCAAACTAATGAAATTTTGACAACTAATAACAACAACTTTGGAAGATGAGAAAAGTTAAACACCTACATCTCGAGGGGCCTACAGCCAACCAGCAAATCATCTATCGTATGTGGTCAGTGATGAGCAAGTGACTTTGGGACTGAGAAAAGGGCAAGAGGAGCCCCAGAAGGAGAGGATGGGGAGGCAGAGACACTTGTTCCTAAGTTTTCTAGGAATAATAAAGTTTAAGCAAATAAAACCGTAAAAAGAATTATGAATTGAAAATTTTCTACCTGGTTTAGAAATTAACACCAAATTCTGATCTTTTCTTGTAAGAACCATCTGTGAGTCTGATATATGAAGCAAGATGGTAACCCAAATAATAATAACTGTTCCTAAAATTAAAGGATCCTTCCTAGATCCTGTATTTAACTTTAAGTTAGCACTCGGGAGGAATGTATTTTAAGACTGGCTTTAAGCTCATACTGCTGAAGCCTATACCACCCATCCTAGAGAACCCTGACCTGTTTTGGGTTCAAGACCATCTTTCTTATATATAGGTCAGGGCCCCTGCCTTCCTGATTATTAAATATTCTGACTATCACTCCTGTGTGGAACCTTAATCAGACAGCTGAATGGGGCCCTTTATTAGAGCATTTTTCACTGAAGATGTCTGTGAAGTACACAGAGGCCACCGAGAATTTTATTCCAGGCTTACAGCCTCATTTTAAGAAATCTTCCCCTGTGGAAAAGATCCAAACCAATACCAGCATAGCTAGACTTCAGCTGTGATAATCAACCAGAACACCCAGTTGACAGAGTTTTCTGGCAAATGAAGAAGATAACTATGAAAGCTGCTGGTATGGATCTACTAAAGTCTAGCTGCTGCCCATCACGCAACGATGGTCAATGAGGTAACAGGTTCCAGCCACAGGTCCTAAAACTTTCAAGTACGAGGTGCAGAAGGCAATTGGGATTTTCCTAAGCAACTAGCACCTTCATAGGAAGACCAAAACTGTAAACTGCAATTCCTTTAGTGGTTGTGGCCGTTTTTTGTTTTGTTTTGTTTTTTTTTAAAGAGGACTAAAGGCACAGTGGGTTAAGCTTACTGATAGATGGGTAAAAGCAGTGAATTATTCATTAAGCACTATCACAGGGCCCCTTTGGCTGTGCTTGCCTTTTCAGTTTCCTCATCACCCAGCTTCCTCTTTAACTTCTCACTAAGCACTCTGACCTGTACATTTCCCTCCCGTAACTACTGTGCATGCACTTGCTCAAACTCTTACATCATTGCCTTGCCATTTTAATAATCTGCATATATATTTTAGTGGTAACGAATTATAGCAAGCTAGAGATGAAAATCCCCTTAATCCTATTTGGGAAACCTCTGGTAAATCTCCTAGGCAAACATAGATAGCCCACTTTCCTCTCTCTCCCTCTCTCTTTCGCTTTCTTCCTTTTCCTCTTCTTGTCTCTTTGGCTTTTCTTTTATAATGGGGAGGGGGGAGGCAGTGTTTTATTTACTTTGGAATCACTGTTGTTCAGTGAGTGATAGCTTCTCAGCATTTATCTGTTGTTATGGCAATACCTATAAATTTCATTCCAGGAATTCCATTGCTCTCAAGAGTCAATGTACTCTTCATTCTCTAGAGGATCTTTAACTGATTCCTTTGTTCATACCAAAAGGCATTCTCTAACTCATTTTATTTTTTTTTATTTTTTATTTTTTGTATTTGGTTTCTTTTTTCTCTAACTCATTTTATAAACCTGGACATATAACACAGTAAAGGAATATAGTATCAATTAACTGGAAAATCTGAACACCACTTTTTAAACAAAAAGATAATCAAACGGCATTTCATTCAAAATTTTAAAAATCATAGAATTTTAGAGCATGCCAGAACTTGAAGGATCATCTAACTTTAAATCCTCATTTTACATGTGAGGAAACCAAGACTCAGAGAGCTGGAACAAGATCCCAGAACTCCTAAAATATATTCCAATACTCTGTTTAGTAGACCTAGGACTTATTTTTACCAGTAGTTTCATTTTATTATATTTCAACAAATTAAGTAACCATTATCATATTGAATCTGTACTTATGTCACTTTGTGAGGACTTCCTTTATTATATTCCTTACACTGCAAAAAAAAGAGAAAGAAGAAAGAAAGAAAAAAAAAGCATCCAAAATTATTATGCTTCTTTTATGGCCCAACTGCTCATGGAGACAATACAATATATTGTCATCCACTGGTAAGAACATTTATAGTCACTGACTATGATACACAGCTCAGCCTCTTATGGACTGATAATTTACAAGAATTTGGGTGCAAACGTGTATTTAATTTTACTCTTCAGATAGTCAGTCTCTTTTATGATGAGTTTCTATCCCACAAAATAATGTTGTTACCTTCAAAAGGCAGACTCACCACTGACCCACCTGACTAAATCCCAATTTTTCCTCACTGTTAAGCTGCTTCTTTTTTTTAGGCCACGTGTTTTTGTTTCAGTTCATAGCCACTGAAGAAGCTGTTGCACATTTAAAGTGCCACGCATATGCGGACCCTGCTCACAAGCCAACCGTAGATTTTAAAAGATATATTTTAGTAAGTAAATTTAAAGAGACAACACATCCATTTGAAACTCTAGGGGGCAAAAATCATTAAGCTAAATGTCTATGGTGTTAGCACACAAAGTGCACAGTAATGTGAGCCTCTGATGTACGGGGTAACCTGTTTTTGTTTTGTTTTGTTTTGTTTTGTTTTGTTTCTGGGAGATCTGCACTAAGAAGGGGGGTCTTGGATCATTTAGTGATATCAACTTTATCAAAATTAGCAGAGATAAAAGCACTGAATGTCTCAACATCTCTGATTTTTACTAAAAGCTTCCCTTGATTCCCTAAGCTGGATGTTCTTTTCTCAAAAGACCCTGGTATTTTCAATAGCTCAGAATCTAAAACCTGGCCCATTTAATCAACTTAGGTTATAAAACCATGTTTTGGCTGTGAAGACATAATTTGTGTTGGAACCACAAATAATAAAGAGGAAAATATTAGTAAATAAGCTTTAGAAATAATATTCTTTTGACAGGTTTACCTCATTTCTATGCAATTTTCTCTTAATTCTACTTAAAAGTAAGGAGAAACCTAAGACATAATCACCAAAAAGGCTAAAAGTGAGAAAATTTAACAGTGAAAAATTATCCATTGATTGTAAAATTTTTCTTTCTGTAATCAGTCAGTGACTCAAAGCCTTAACTCACAAATTATTCACAGGCCACACAAGGAGGCTCAACGGTTTGAAAAAACATATTGTATAAAATCTCTGTATCAAATAAACAAAAAATTCCTATTCCCTGTCCTCTCTGGTTGAGAAGTCTACTTTATTAAATCAGGAAAATCATTTTGATTTTCATTCAGAGAAAACCTGAATGTTTACATTCTGGACTGAAAACTAAAAACTAAAAATGTGTTTTCTTCCTGTACTTGTCAGTAAATTCCAAGCTTCAATCTTATTACCTTTTCAAAGGCCAATGCTCTGCTCTTTATTTATATTGCTATCCTATTCCACAACACTTATTAAGCTAAATTTTTATCTTTTAAAATATCTTTTTCTGTTCATCTACTATACCAGGCCACAGTTGAAATCTCTATGAATTTGCAAGTGCAAAGAAGTCCATTTACCAAAGAGCAAGAAAAAAAGTCATCTTTAATGTACTGGCTTTCACAGTTATACAACACATTTTTTATTTTACTTTTAGAAAAAAAGAAAAGAATAATATCTTAATATTCACAATATGCTATACAATAAAAGCAACTCATAACTTTTCCTCATATTTAACCAAGTTTTGTATTAGAACTTCTTCCTGACTATTTAAATATGTTTAAGCTAATGGTTTTCTGTAATTTGTCTTTTTCTTTGGAAACATACCGTGCCATTGTCAGTTTTTAAAAAGAAGCAATTTTCTGACTTTTGAGATTGAGTAGGTCAAGGAGAAATTACTACTGTTGAAAACCCATAATTAAATAGAAAATGCAGCTGCACTTACGATAAACTAAAATCAAGTTTATTCTATTAATACTTGATTCTGAAATGCTATTTGAATTTTTGGGTAAGGTTTCATTTAGAACCATGTCTTTTCTACACTCTATCTGTCCACTGATTGCTTTGAATAAGTAACATATAAGAATATAAGAGTGCTATTCTTATGAGAGACACTTCTGATCAATTTCTTTTCATTAAAATATCATTTTCAGAAATATTTTTAGATAAACTAATGAAATATTCTTTGTCAATTTGCATTTATCTTTTTTTCTGACTATTCTAAATAAATATATGCTCTCCCCAAATGTTAAAATTATATGTCCAAGAAATATATTTTAAGCACTCATCTTTATGGAAACTTTACATAAAGGCTAGCATTTTAGAAAATAAAATAATATAAACTTTCTTGTTGAATTAATTTTAATTTTCATTAATTTTTTAAATGTGAAAAATACCATTTTATTTCATTAAGCAATACTCATAAAGAAGGGTTTACTAAAAATACAAGCTGATTGTTTGAATTTATGATATTACCAGATCTATTTCCTCATTACAGCTCCTGTAAGAACAATTCATCAAATTAGGTTATATTTAAAGAGTTAAACTATTTTGTATAAACACAAGCTTAATAAAAAAGCACAACCATTTAGAACAATTTTAAAAGTCATAATATTTGTCACTGCTTAATTTTAATGGTGCATTTTAACAAATCAAGATAAACACCCTTTAACCTCCCCTACAAAACTCTTGGATTGGAATCTGAATAACATTTACATAAAATTAGGTATAATGTGAAAGCCTTATTAAATCAAATGTATGAGTACTATAATATTATTTATGTATTGAAAGAGCAGCAATCTCCATTTGGAAGCTGAAGCTGATTACCAGAATATAGATAAATGTTTGCTTCATCTTTAATCCTAAAACTTATGATTTTTATAAATAGATTTTAAGTGGCACAATAATGAAAGAAAATAGTAATTATTTCACTGCAAATGCATCTAAAAGCTTAAGCTTTAGAGACATTTGAGACTTTGGATTTAAAAAAAAAAGAAAACTTCTGGGGAAGGATTTTCTGGTTTTGTTTTTGCTTTTGTATGGAAGAGTTTTAAACACATCTTCAGCCAACGTGTTTATTTCCTTACCGTGACTTCAGACCTGTGATACTCTGAAACTACAGTACTGTGGCTGAGAAGCAGATACATACAATAAAGATACATTTTCAGTTACTACATATGTATGGAAAGAAAAAGACTAGGAGACGATAAAAGTACATGTGGCTTGAGGGAAAAAAATTTACAATTAGAGCTTTCATAAACATATTCCTCATTGACATTCCAGTTCTGTCCTGTTACCTGTTTTGTTTGGTCATTTCTGTTCATTTGTTAATTGTACTAAGGCTCTTGGAATTCTATTTTCCAGATGCTTATATTCCATAGAGGGAAGGAAAACTGATCCATGAAGTTGCTATTTGCATAAAATGCAGAAGCATCTGTCGCAGACTCTTTCCTGGTTGAGTTTGGCGTCCAGGGACCCTGCTCTGATTTGCCCAGCATTGGGTTCCCTTGCAAGCAATGAGAGTCTCCATTAAGAACATCTTCTAGGGGCAGGGCGAGAACCCTCTCAGTTCACAATCGGAATTTTTACAATTATATTTTTCATAGGATGATTACATAAACGGCCCTGTCCTACGCACAAAAAGCGAGCTCAGGTTCAGCCCAACAGCAACTGAATTGACCAGTTCTCTGTAAATGTTTCTTATCAAAGTCATGATGAATCATAATCATGTTGCATATCCTTAGGTAGCACAGAGGGTGGAAATATTAAGGCAAGGTTAGGGTTATTCGCAGGGCTTCATTTTAGAGGAGATTTTTGCTATGCTTGGTTTTGTTTTGTCTTCTCTTCTCTTGCATCTAATTAAAAGCCTATCAATGTGGATATCTTTGCGACCACTTCACACGCACACACAGCAAAGAAAATTGCTTCTATTGCTAAAGTACATTGTAAATTCATGATGGATCGAATAAACTTGAAGTCCATTTCAGTTTTATTCTGTATTTATTTCTGTATGACACTCATATCAACAATTGTGTCAAGTTCAGTGATCTGAAATGTCTATAAACTATTATTGGGTTGTTGCAGAAAAGTAGATACAGTATTCCACAGGGATGAATATAAACCAGCTCGAAACCAAAATTATTTGCAATATTGTCTAAGCTAGACTTTAAATATATCTCCACGTCTGATATAATATTGCCATTTACAAAACACTTGATTATTAACCTACTTTCTCAGTGCCCATTTACTTACTTTTACCTGTTTCCTGAGGGCAGTGTTAATACAATCTGACTAACTAGGTTTTTGTGAGTAAAGGACACTGAGAAGTAAGCATAGTAGCCAGTTAAATACAGACTTTGAATTTTTTAACGAACTGGTATGATTGGACTAAAAGTTTCTCTGATGCAAATTCATCAGTAAGCAGTAATCAGATAGGAGGCTTTTTTGAAACTTTTCTGATTCATA
Organism: Cabassous unicinctus; assembly: GCA_029593785.1. NCBI lineage: Eukaryota > Metazoa > Chordata > Mammalia > Cingulata > Chlamyphoridae > Cabassous > Cabassous unicinctus. The sequence goes on from JAQZBX010004835.1 coordinate 27,420, forward strand.
AATAATATAGTAGTTTATAAAGAGGAAGTTTGTGGGAAGCAGCAGTAAACAGTCTCGCAATCCATCTGTTATTATGGAATCCAGAAGAGCTGAATCAGGATCCGAGTTGTTATGATATAAAAGATGCTTGGGAAATGTTGCTGAAATAATTATTAACCAAAAATGTCATGTTTTTACTTTTTAGAAGTCAGAGTCATATGTAGTTGCAATGAAATGTACCCACCTGTGTGAATAAATACAGGAAGTTTACCTGGATTGATCATTTAACAGAATGCCAAATGAAGTTTTTTAAAAGTCTATTCCATGGAAAAAAAATTATGGTTATTTTTAAATTACTGATTAATTTTGAAATATGTCACTTTTAACCTTGTGTGCTTTTTAAGAATAGAGCTTTCAAGCCCCATTTAATAAAAAAAAAAGTGATCAAATTCAGGATTTAATCCTTGAAACTAAAATTGCCAAAGTTAAAATATTTTTCCCCACCCCCATCTCCTGACCTTAACCTCACCTCACTTCTCCTCCTTGCTGACATCCCTTAACACACTTACACACACATACACACACACATGTGCACATACAGGTAAGTGAAAGGAAAGATTTCATGTGAGGGCTTCACTGTTGTTGCCTCTTAGGTCCAGGAACTATTCCTCCAGGATCAAGCCTAACTTGCTTGTTGCTAGTTTATTTATTTTTATTTTTATTTTTTTGTAAAGAACAGAAGAAACGTATTGCTGCAAAGGAATTTGGGCAGACACTCTTTATTATATATTTACTTTAAATGAGAGCAAAATGTTTTTTCTTTGTATGGCTTTTTATCCAAAGCGTGATGATAATTTGTCCTTACCTTAGGAAGGTGAGCAATCACAGCTGGAAAGCATGACACCCATCCAGAGCAGAGGTTTTTAACATCCTGAAACAACAGCACACAATTATTTCTGTATGTTACCAATACATCCTAACTGAGAAATGTAACACAATCGAACTTACCCTTACACTTAACTAGATAGAGTTTGCCTGTTATGGGAAAATGAACTAAAAACCTAACTAAAAGAGAATGCCAATGTAAAGCTATCACTATGCTGGCCATAAGGTAGGTAGCAGGTATATGGAGCTAAAACATCTACTTGCTATCATCTTTCTTGAGTTTCAAATTTGGTTTAGAACATTATGTTGCCATTTTTCAGAAATTCCATATAACAAACATCTACAAAGAATTCTGCTTTAAGTATATTCTGTTGGGCTGCACAGTACAGAAACCAGTTTGACATTTTTTTCTTCACCAGTTTTCAAGGCTTAGAGCTGTATTTTCCCTGCAAGCATTAACCATACTGCCATCTTCTGGCTCTGTGAATAAAGTAATTCCTACATTCTACTGTCAAACTGCTGAAAGTTCTTTATTCCGAGAACAAGTATTCCTCAGCCAGGTTTTCAAATACAGTACTTTTTATTTAGAAATGTGATGTTGTGCCTTTGTGACTAGTACTGGGACAAACTAACTCCCCCTTTTCCCCCTTTGATGTATCCATCTTTGTAAGTAGAAGACTCTTTGTCCCTAGCTGCTAAATTATTTTATTTTCTCTTTCCCACTCTTCCACTCATCTTTCATTTCCGGTCTTTCATCAAAATCTTAGTCAACGCCTACCTAAGAATTATTTCTCTCTGCATAGGTCTGTGTGTGTGTGTCTCCTCCTTTTGCCGTATTTGGTGTCCCAGTTCCATAGGTGACATTTATTTGGAATTCATTTCACACTTTCGTACTCTCCCTTTCTAGTATTTCTTTTTCAATACCTTCTCAAGTCTCCTTATTTAAACCATCATGATAATTTTCTAACGTCCAAATTAGTAAAATTTACAATTAGTAAAATGTAAATGACTAGCTCTAATTGCCTTAAAACCCTCTATAGCTATAACATACTAGCTGCTGTTGATGAACGTTGGAAGAAAAGCTCCATCTTTTGATGTACATTCGGCAACAGATAAATATCCAAAATAGTAATGTCTCTGTCAACCTTTCAATATGTTCAGTACAGTTAAACACCAAATGGAGTAATGGTAACAAGCGAGGGAAATTCTCTCTCTTTGCAATGATTTAAATACTACCATGGAAAGAAGGATGGCAGTGCTTTGGAAGGGGGCTGATCAACAGATACCAGTTGAAACATAATTTGGTGACGTATTACCGAGGGCTTAGGAAATGGCACAGGTGAATAGAACACAATTTTGTAGAAAGGAGGACAGAGAGTGTATGAATTTCCTACCCAAATGAGTGCACAGAGGACATTTGAGCCTTTGTTTTCCTTTTGTTGTTTTTTAAGGACTGGGCCTGTCCAAGGTCGATCAGGGGGGCAGATGAGTGACAGATGAGTAGAAAATAATGAGAAAATGTAAATGAGAAGAAAAAACAACAACAACAAGTAAAAGTAGAGAAGAAAAGCTAAACAAGGAAGCTAGGCATGGAGTGAGAAGAAATGCATGGAGAGGAGGGAAGAGGAGGAGAAAAGCAAGAAGAGGGACAGGAGGCCCCAGAAACCCAGTTGCACTGGTGAAGCTCTTCACAGAGTAAGAGGCTTTTCTCTTGGACAAGGAAAAAAGTGCCCCAAACACCAATTGTTCCCTGACGCTTTGTGAATCAAAGCAATCTGCTATCCAGACCAAAGTGAGGGAAACTTTAAAAATCGCAGTTCAATGGCCCTTCAAGGGCAAAGAAATTATAATGGCAAATGAATTTAGGATTTAGAATTCAGCTGCATGATGTTACACACATTTACCTCCTGCTTCACGGTCAGCTTTTTGTAGCTTTACTCTCTAACTAGACCAGTGATTCCCAAACTTTGCACATTAGAATCACTGGGGAGCTTTTTAAACTCGATATCCAGGTTGCACCTCTGTACCATTAAAATATAAATCTCTGGGGGTGAGTCGGGCATTAGTCCACTTTACAGAACCCCAGATGCAGCAAGGTTTGGGAGTCATTAAACTAGACTAAAAATGTCCCCAAGGCCAGAGTCTGTAGCTTCAGCCTCTTTTGTTACCACTAAAGTATTAGGCATACAGCCTGCATATAACACAGCTTTCTACATAATAAAGGTTAGCTTTTTCACCTTCCACCTTTGTGTGTGTTTCAGAGTCCAGGATTTTCATTTCAACCCACCTCCTCTCTCCTACCCACTACAGTCAGACATTTCCAGTTCCTAATCCTACAACCTAGGACAAAGCTACTCACTTTCCAGGCTGTGGTGTCTTCGTTTGTGAAGTGGGCTTTCTCATAAATCTGTTGAGAGGATCAAGTGAGATAATACAGCAAATCCCTCAGCACAGTGCCTGCCAAACAGTCAACACTGAAAACGTCAGCCATCATTATTATCCATTTATTCATGAGCTAATCCCTGCCAACGCAAAGGATTTGTTCAAGTGTTTTGTGAGATCAAGTTTCAAGAACTTCATAACAGTAACCTGCAAAGGGGAAGTCTGAGAGACATGAGGAAGAAACAATTTTTTCCAAAAGTTAGGAGAAAGTTAAAGATGAGGCATGACGGGTGTTAATTTTGGATCCAAAGTCCACCTTTTAGCCCACAGTCCCCAACTAAAGAACGTGAGATTTAGGAAATCAGCAGATAATTCAGCAGCTGTTCCAGGAAACAGGAACCTATTTCAAGGAAGGGAAACCTATAAGAAGCAATCAAGCCGAGGGTCCCTCACTCCCTCCTCTGCCTCCAACCAGGCCCTTGAGTCTAGACAAACTGCGCCCTAGGCCATAACGAGGAGTCTGCCTCACGAAACCAGCCTTCCATGGACGAGGCCTCAATCTCTCTGAGGCAGAGAAGTCAGAGTACCAGAAATTCTCCCCAGAACAGCAGAGCAACTCCTGTGAACAGGAGGCCCTGATTTCTAACTCTTCCTGTTGGCCTCTCCGCTAGAGTTTTGGGGGTCCTGGGCAAGTTGTCCAATTAAAGGGAACTCAGCTATTGCACCCCAAATGAGGGGCACGATGGCTCGAGTGTTAGGCGAGGCTCCCAGGCACAAAAAAACCTGCACCCTGAACAAGACGAATGGGTATAATTGAGTTAAATGTATTATCTTTAAGCAGTTGAAGCATGAAAGGCAAATTAACCTAAGAAGACCTCCAAAACCATCACTACGGAGGGGTAAAAAGCAGATCCCTCTGGGAAGCAAGGGTTTCCTGAAAGGCCAGGAAAGCTAGATGATTGGCCATTATGTGTAAATTGGAATCTGTTTTCACAATGATCAACTTGTTAATTTTCAATGAAATTATTTCAAAGAAATTTTTAGCATTTCCTGAACTCTCTTTATTTGTCTCTGTCCTTTTCTTTCACCAGATGGACATAATGTCAGTGTTTAAAAGGAAGTATTTATGCCTTTCTTTCAGCAGTTAATTACTACCTGTCAGGCAGTTGAGGATCTCAGGCAAGCCTGAGCAGAGTAAAATGTGTACCCTTTCAAGACAGAAACGCGCTCATTCAACAAAATCAACAAAAGCGGAGTAAGCGTCTGATGTGTGCAGAGCACAGTGGTGGTTTCCTTTGAAACTGGTCAATAAACACACTCAGAAGGCAAACCATTACCCCCTCCCAACCCACCGTATTAAACTTCCCCAACAAGAACCAAGCCACGGTTTCCCTGGCAAAACTGCCTTAGGTCTTCTTCCCCAGCACAGAAACTCCAGTTCCTTCAGGCATCATCTCGTGTCCTCTTTTTTTCAGAAGTCTCAGCCCTACATTTGCCTCTAATCAAGAAATTTGTGAGTTTGTGTGTGTGTGCGCGCGCGTGGAGTAAATAGCCCATGACCAAAAACTATTTCTTACCGAGTTACAGAGACAAAATGATTGAAAAGTATGTGCCAACTTGTCACATTCTCTTAATTCCATTTAGAGTACAATAAAGTAAGACTTCATTATATCATGGAATATAGTTTGTACAAAATAGTTCTACTTGTGCATTAAAAGATTTGCCTGGATCCAGTACACATGTCATATTTCTGGAATGTCATTTGACACGAATCAGTCGAAAAAATAAAACAAGCAGGTGCATAATATATTATCCAGAATAAAATAAACATGGCTTCATTTTTAAGTGCCAGTGTTTATTCTGTCCATTAAATCTCCATCAGTTACTGCAAGTCTGACATAGGGACTTGGCGCCCTCTTGTGTCCACTTGGGATAAGGTTTGTTCTGGGAATTTGAGCATTTCACACCATAACACCTCTCCTATGGTCCCTGAAAATTGCAAGAGGACACTCAACAGAAATCAAATGTATCTTCTCTATATGAATCCAACAACTATAAAAATATTACTCAGTCAAAATATATGCTACATGTGAATATTCTCGCTGTCCTGATTTTGTGATAATCAGGATAGGCTAAACATTCGCTATATTAGAAACCATGCATGTGTCCCCAGACCTAGTTTTTCTCCCTAGGTCTGGTTTTTAGAATGCTGGTGATAAACGAAGCCTGATTTACTACATGACTATCCTGTATGGGAAAGGATTGTAACTTTGGGTATCTTTGTTCAACCTTAAGAGATATAACAGGGGGACGGATGTGGCTTGGGTAGTTGGGCATCTGTCTGCTATATGGAGGGACCTGGGTTCGATCCCCGGGACCTCCTGGTAAAAATTTTTAAAAAAAGGAAAATATAGAAGGCGAGTGGGCCACCAGGCCCTGTGTACGGGTGTGCCACCGGGCCCCGCGATCCACGCGGCACAAAGATGATGTAACAGGAGAGTGACACAAGGGAGAGCCAAGACAAGACACACCGAAAAACCAGGAACTAAGGTAGCGTAGGTGGTAAGACGCCTCTCTCCCACATTGGAGGTTCCGAGGATTGAATCACAGTGAAGACAGGAGGAAAAGGATGAGAGGAGAGGGCAGGAAACAGACACAGAGTCGCC
>JAQZBX010004835.1:33431-58688 GCA_029593785.1 Cabassous unicinctus
GGGGGGGGGGGGTGATGTGTGGGAGCCCTGTATGATGTTATGCATGTTTGTTTTGTAAGTTCACGATGTTTACTGAACACTTATAGTTTATGAATGCTCATGTAGGAATGATAGACTTCAATAAATTGTTTAAAATATATATATATATGCCACAGGTGCCTTGCCAGTGGGTCCTACTTTGGAGTTTGTGCTCCTAAGAGGGACAGAGTTGGACTCAGTTATGGCTTCCCTACACATGGCTCATCTGCCCCTTCTATTTAAACCTATACTTGGTGCTGGACTTGGTAGGTGTACGTCCAAGAGACATGAATGTTTGGGTTGTCCATGTGCCAACTGGGCCCTGAGCCTCAGCAGAGGCTGCAACACCTACTCTCCAGTTCATTGGACTCACCCAGGACGACTAACAAGGAGGTGAGGATTGACAACCATCATGCCAAGGAAACAAGAGAGCTGACAACTGCAAGCAAGAGAGTCCCATCCATCGGCTGTATGGGATCAAAGCCCCCTCTCAATTAGAGGTGGAGTGGACATCACCATCCCAGAATCCTCAGGATTGGGGAATGAACTATGGACTAGAGTGGACTTACTGGTATTCTACTATAGACTTGTTGTGATTCTAGCAATGGAAGAAATTACAGCATTAATGTGGAGGCAGTGGCCACTGGAGGCTCTGGGGGCAGGGGGAGGGAAAGACAGATGTAATGCAGGGGCTTTTTTGGGACTTGGGAATTGTCCTGAATGGCATTGCAATGACAGGTATAGGCCATTATATATCTTCCCATAGCCTGCAGAATTGTGTGGGAGAGAGTGTAAACTACAATCTGAACTATGGTCCATGATCAATGGCAATACCCCAGGATGCATTTATCAGTTGCAATGAATATGCCACACTAATGAAGGATGTTGTTTATGTGGGAGGGTGTGGGAGGTGTGGGGAGTGGGGCATATGGGAATCCCTATATTTTTTGTGTAACATTTGTGTAATCTAAGTATCTTTTTAAAAATAAAATACATACATGCTACATTATAAAATTTCAAATTTCAAAAAAATTCTGTACCCCTGTGACTCCCTGAGTATTTGAACTGTCTTTTCTGTAGAATGTTATTGACAAAAGTATTTTTTCTTTATAATTAACAGGTATTCATATGGATTTGTTAATCCTTCAAAATTTTAGTACAAAAATGCTTCTCTTTCCTAGAATCCTTAAAAAATTATGAAATTTTTTACTCAGATTTCCACTGAAAAGTATTATGCAAAATATTTTTACAAATCCAACCATAAAGTATGCTATCTACAATGGCTATCCCTGTGCAGTTTTGTTTGAGATTCCAATGGTTAATGCTACCCTGGCTATTCCCACAAAAAAAGATGACTGAATATTAGCAAATTGCCTAAACATGGTCTCATACAGACAAGTTTAGTGTGTTGGCAATTACAGAACAAATGGTCACATTACACATTAATTTCCCCAATTCAGATCTAATAAACTATCCACCTTGGTTGTTTCCTTGTTTGGTGGAGATATTATAAAAAAATGATTTGGCATCTATGTCATTAAACCACCTGAGTCCATCCCTATTTCTCATTACTAAAATTTAGTTCAGATGGCATACATCAAAATCTAACCACCCAATTTATATTTACACTGTACTCAGATATATAACCAGGTTCAGCTGGGACATGGGCTTTATTTCTCCTAAAGGCATCATTAAATTCCCTAAGAGAATTCACTAAATTTAACTCCAAAGGCAAGAGGCCTAGCAAACTGCCAAGTAAGGGCTTTTCCAGAGCTTCCAGAAAACACAAAGGCAAAATAAATACCTTATAAGTCATAAGAAAGACTCACAATCGGTGAGAACAAAGAGAAACAATTTGATGCTGAAATCTGCAGAATCTATAGAATCTGTAGAATCAGAATGTGACAAAAAGGCAGAGAACTAGGATTGGAATCACAAGTCTGCCAAGATCTCGGTCAAATCTGATCAGTTCTCTGAACCTCAGTATCCTCAGTAAAATGGGGTAACACTTAACTTTATCAATCATTAATGAGAGAGCACAGAATAAATACTGACTTAAGGGAAAGGAGAAGGGTTAAAAATATGCAGTTAGTTCATCTTTGCAGCTTAGATACTTAATACAGGGCTACAAGTAATTACACAAATAATCCCCCCCTTCTGGGGAATATGGATTTATTCTTTCAGACCTTCAGAGAGCAAATCTGAAATTGTAGGTAAGTGTAAAATTGCCAAGACAAACTCAGAGTTCTGGTCTGGTTTTCAAAGGACAATTCAATGGGACAATCCTGGGTCATTTCTTCATCCCCTTGTGGGACCAAAAAAAATAAAGGTCTTCCTGTTCCTTATAAGTTGGATACTATAATATACACATTAACTTCAAAAGGTGCCTCTGTCATTGTTTTATTTTAACTCTTTTCGGTGATTAAAAACAAAAAGGAACATGTAAGGATTTCATTTAATAATTGCTTCCCTCTGTCTTCCCTCTCTGCTTTTCCCCAGTCATTTCCACCGAGAAAGGAGTATTTGGCCAAGTATTTTAATCATTAAATTTCTTGCCATCTGCATAAACACGTAATAATTCAAATGAATGGTGCAGAAAATTGGAAGGCATCTTAGAGGACCTGAAAATAAAAGAGCTGTTAACTCTCCATCTCTAAGTTGTCACTCTGAGAAGAGCCAGCTCATCTCCATCCTCAGAGTTTCAAGAGAACTAGTATCCCTATTTCACTCAAGAGGAAACTAAATCACAAGAGCTTAAACAACTTACTCAAGGCTGCACGACATGGAAGTAGAGGAATGGGGCTCTCACCAGGCCTCAGAGCCACCATGCTGTCACCATCACCTCCTGCGTGCCAGCCCTGGGCCAGGCACCAGCATTCAGTGGGAGGCATACAAACGTGATCCTGCCTCCATGGTCCTTCCAAACTAGACCCAGCATCCGACATTGTTGACCACACAACATGACATACCCAACTGAGATGTGAGGAAACCCAGCTGTCTCCTGGGATCTCCCATGAGGAGAAAAACCATGTTTTGTTTTGTTTTTTATAAGAAGGGTAGTCAGGGAAAAGGACAAAGGGGAAGTATTTATGAAAATTGGAGGGAAGATACACTCAGCTCTGATGAAAACACACATTTCTCACAGAGCCAGGCCAAAAGTACTCTTGAAGAGGATAAGGGCTAATGAGTAATAACCACCAACATGGTAGGATAAAACGGTGGTCTGGGATCATCTAACTCCATAAGAGCTTGCACTCATCTCCTCACCTTTTGAATGTGGCTCGTACACATCCTCATCTCACAGAAGCTTGTTCCTTCCTCTCTTCCCTCACTGTCACTCCTAAGCCCCAACCTTTATCTCCTCCCACCTGCTTCCGGCAGTTGCCTCCCTAGCCTGTCAGATTTCAGACTCCTACCCCTCATCCTCTCACCAGTCCAATCACCATGCTCTCACCAGAGGCCTGGAATCACAGCACTTCCTTGCCTCAGTTCTGCCGGAAGCAAAAAGCACAAGGTCCTTACCTGGCTCAAAAGACCTTTATGTTTCCTTCCCTGCATGTGTACCTAACACCATCTGTCCCCGGGCCTCCTCTTTGTCATTGGCATTCTTCCTCAACCACATCCAGTTGCTTCCAACTTTGTACCCTAGATAGGTGTTAGCGTTAGCTCTTCCTGCAATGGTCTTCTCCCCTTGTCTGCTCAGCATCTCATGTCCATGTAGTACAAACCCTCTTCCTCTGTGAAGCCTTCCCTACCCACCCCTTGCCTTGAAATGGAATTAACCACAGCCTCCTCCCTGTGGCTTTTCGTATTGTACACTGCTACAATGATCAGGTCCCTTTTTATTCAACTTTGTATACAAAGCACCTGGCACAGGGTTGCTCCTCCTGGAACTATTAGCAGATGGAGGTGGATTTAATGAATAGGACCATGGAGGTACAAACTTCTGTCCTGACTACTGACCAGAGGAACAGCTGCAAGGGATGAGAAAGGAGCCTGCACCCTCTCAGCCAGGGCAAAGGAAAATTTCACATCCTTCCTTAAGGAGTGGTCAGAAAACCAGGAGGCCTGGTGGCTTTCTGGCAGTGCCTGGTAAGAGATGGGGGAATGACAGGACAGGATAAAATATGGCAGACAGCAGGAACTGATAGAGGGGAAGGGCTTAAGAAAGACAGGCATTGGGTCTGAGTTTTTGAAAGAAACATCCACAACAATGTAGAGTAGTGTTAAAACAAAAGAAAGAGGAGGAGGAGGAGAAGCAGCAGCAGCAAAAATGAAATTGAATGCTGGCAGAGCAGGTATAGCAGGGAAAGACAAAGAACAAGTAGATAAAGCTGGAGACACTTGTATTGATGGGAAAAGAAGTGTCAGCAAATGGAGAAAAAAGTCACTAATGAAATGTTTTGTTTTTGATTTTAAGACAACCCAACAGCTTGTCTTAAAATAGTAACAGAATTTGCTATTAATTTTATTTTACACTCATCTCTCAGAAAAACATCTTTGGAAATGGTGAACCCTCAAATGACATAATATGTTTTCTTTGAAGTTTCCATGGATTTCTCATGGCTGCCAACATTAATTATATTGTTTATCATAATTTTCCTTTTAGGAAACACTCCTAGAAAATGTTGCAGAATATGGTTATGAAAAAAACATGAATTATCTTGAATTAATATGAGGAAAGTTAGTAGGTACATTCAAGAAAATACCAAACAGAAAATATAATTCAATTGTTTTCCACACAACTTTAACAAATCCTAATAAAGGGATGACTTGTAAAATCAATAGTCTCACCCTTCCTTGCCTGAAGAATGAAATTGGTTCAAAAATGAAGCCAAATTTTTTATACATTAAAAGCAACTGGCATACTAAAATAATTATTTATAAGTAATAACATGTTTGTCTGAAACTTTAGATACCAGCCCTGATTCTCAGGACTGGGAAAATGCTTTTGGCCCAGTTAAGAAGCCACTGAAACACTGTGGGTTTGGCATTTCAAGCCAAGCTCAATCCCTTTGCTATTTGAGTTCATTTATTCTTGGCAAAAATGTAACTTCCTGCCCCTAAGAAGAAAGATTTTTAAAGTCTCATAAAAATTATTCCAAAGTTTTCTTGGACTTCAAAAAGCTCTTACAAAACAACATTTTTATTAGTTAAATTTATGGAACATCGTGCATAAGGATTACATTTGCTTATATCTTAAATAAGTAACAATTAGGGAAAAACCAATGGGATGTATGGTTTGGAGCTGCTTAGCAAAGAAGAAATCCACAGAGGCCCACTTTACCATGAGTTACAGGAAAAAACATAAGCTCCAAAGAGGGAATGTGTTTTCTATCGAGGAACTCGAGAACTGCAGCAAAGCCCTGTTTTTCTTCACACTATCAAGGCCCCAAATTTACTACCAAGAGAGGCAACCTTACACTAAGGGCAACCAGAACTTGAAAAGGTGAAAGCAAAAACGTCTGTCTGCTGACCCTTTTGTTAATGAATGTGACTGTTCCAGCTACTTCTTCTCATGGAAGCCAGATCCTCCCAATTTTCCTTTTATGAAGCCAATAATGACTCTCATCAGGCCTGTTCCAATACCAGGAGGCAAAAAGAACCCTGATAGCCCCTATTTTTTCACATCTTACGTGGTGGGTCATATCTTCATGAGATGAAGAGTTTGAAAGTTACTTTCTTCAGGAAAGAGTGAGCACTTAGGAAGCGCCAAGACGTGGACAAGGAAGCTCCCAAATGCTGAGTGTGTTCCCAAGCAATATTCAATCTTACAGAGAAGATCTAAAGAGATCTCAGCCCTTCCAGATGACCAACCAGGTTGATTATTAATTTCACATTTTGCACAGTGGATTAGGTTGGAAGTCTTAGGATTCAGATTTATTTACTATCACAGCACCTTGTTGTCCAAGCATTAATGATGTGATTTCCTGAAGTTGCAAGATTGCTTAGGAAGGCAAAAGTCACCATAACATTAAATACTCACTAACCACCTGACCATTTGGAAAGATTAGTTCCACTCCAACAGCCTTCTGGGCTGAATACCTGGGTCCATCCCACATATAAAAGCAAGTTTTTGTCCATCAGTTTTTCCTCCAGATAGTCTGCTGTTGTAAATATTCAACAAGACAATGCTAAAATACTGCAAATTGTTTGCAAAGTGAAATGCAAGTCTTTCAAAAGATGGAGCCAGGGAAAGTGGCTTTGAGATCTGCTCAAATTGTAGGCAAAGCTGTTCCACATCCTGCCCTGGAAGGTGGCTGGACATACAACTCAGAGAGAGGGACTGCCCACGGCCCGGGATGATCATAGCATGTGCACATGGTCGATTGCTGGGAAGGAGACAGGAGAGAGGGAGAAGTCAGAGTTAACAGGCTGAAGGAAAGTACTGGATGGGTGGGAAACATCCTGTGGGTACCAGAGAGCAAGGCTAATGTCATGAACACCAGGGACAGGGATAAAGGATCAAAGGATTCCACTTAAGAGGCTCTCATTGAAAGCTGTATAATTATAACATTAAATTATTGTCATCACTATTATCATTATGGTTAATTGGAAGATTCTGAGCTATAAAAGAGCATAGGCTCAAAATCAGAATCAAAAGAGAAACGTTAAAATAAAAAGTTCAAAAGTGAAGTTGTAATTCAAGAGAAGGATGGAAAAAGGTTTTATATTTAAGTCATTAATGATTTCATTAAGTAAGGGATGTCTCTGTATATATAGGCCTATATGTATCAAAGTACATATGTATGCATTTGCTGTTTTATTTATACACATCAGTTTATAAACGTGTGTGTGTGAAATATATAATACGTGTTCTGGTTAAATAGTAAAGGAGAGTAGACAAAATAATACAAATAATACAAAAATAGGAGGAATTCTACCCAGAATTCAGCATCCTGCTCTTATAAATAACCAGGGGGACCTGCACTTGACCACCTCTGATGATCACACAAAATAACTAACCAAGTAGAAGGAAGGTCTACAAAATGACAAAGCAGAAACATTGTCCAAAGAGGAGGGCTCAATAAGCAGACTGATTTCCTCATCTCCTAAGAGCTGAAGCCCTTAGATAGACCACAAATCATTATAAAACATGAATAAGGAACACATGTTCCTAATGATGCTACCAGGCAAGTCAGTGTATCATAATGGCAGAAACATGGGTTATGTGCAGCCATTTGAAACTTAAAAGATCTTATTTCTGGAAAAGACACCAGCTTCAAAAAACTAAAATCCCTAGGTGGGAATAGGACTGAAAACATAACATGTAAACTTGATTATCAAAAGGCATTCAGCCTAATGATCACTGTGCAGACTGGAAGCATTTGAACTATATAAGCAGACCCCACACACACCCAGGAATTCTTGGTCTGGACAGCCTAGAGCTTATAAAGGCTACACCTCTTTTTATATTGGGTCTAGGAAGATGATTGAGACCAGAAATCCCAGGAAGGCAACCTCAGGAAGAAACAAGAATAAGGGTAAACTCTGAAGTAAAAACAAAAGATAGGGGGGAAAATTCCTGTTATTGGAGGATATCATTCATATATGAACAGCCATAAACAATAAGTGTATAGTAAAAGTTGTGAACTTACAAAACAAACATGCATATTATCATATAGGGTCCCATACTTCACCCCACCACCACAACCACCTTGCATTGTTGTGAAACATTTGTTACAAACTATGACAGCATCATCAAAATATTACTACTAACTTTAGCCCCAGTCTTACATTTGGTGTATTTTCCCCCAACCAACCCGATTATTAACACCCTGTATTATTATTATATTTTTATAGTTTAAGAGAGCATTCTAATAGTTGTCCTGTTAACCACAGTCCATCTTCCACCACAGGATTCCCTATGTTATACAGTCCCATGCTTTGTACAATCAATTCAAAGTGTACACTCTGGCTCTCATTTTCATTAGAGTTGTGCTGTCATCACCTCAATTTTAGAATGTTTTCGTTGCTCCTAAAGGAAATATCCCAGATCCCCATATACCCTCCTATTGTTGTTCCTTAGAATTGATACAGTATCTTCTTTGCCATTGCTGCAAAAATATTACAATATTGCCATTAACTATGGTCCATAATTTATAGTTGTAATTTTCCCGTGTATCACCATATTCTTAATACTTTTTAAAAGAAGAACATTCTTATATTTATACTATTAACCACAATCTTCATCCACCAACAAAATCATTGTTATGTACTCCCTAGATTATTTTCTAGCTTCCTTTCAGTTGACGTTTATATCCACAGACTACCCCTTTCAGCCACAAACACATTTATAAATCAGCAGTGTTCATTATACTCACTATAATGTGTTACCATCAACTCTATTCATTTCTAAACTATTATAAGAAACATTATTAAATATTCTATATACATTAAGCATAAGCTCCCATTGTCAACCCACATTCTATCTCTTAGTAACCTATACTCTAGAGTTTACCTCCACGAGTTTACGAATCCTATTTAGTTCATATTAGTGAGACCATACAATATTTGTCCTTTTGTGTCTAGCTTATTTCACTCAACATAATGTCCTCAAGATTCATTCATGTTGTCATATGCATATCAATTTCATTTCTTCTTACAGCTGAATAGTATTCCATCATATGTATATAATACACTTTGTTTATCCATTCATTGGTTGATGGACACTTGGGCGGTTTCCATCTTTTAGCAATTGTGAATAATGCTGCCGTGAAAATTGGTGTGCAAATACCAGTTCACATCCATGCTTTCGGTTCTTCTGAATATATTCCTAGTAACAGGATTGCTGGATCATAGGGCAGTTCTATATTCAGCTTTTTTGGTACTGCCAAACGGACTTCCATAGAGGCTGCACCATTCTACATTCCCACCAACAGTGAAGGAGTGCTCCTATTTCTCCACATCCTCTACAGCACTTGTAGTTTTCTGTTTTTTTTTAAAATAATGGACATTCTATAAGGTGTGAAATGGTATCTCATTGTAGTTTTGATCTGCACTTCCCTAATAGCTAGTGATGTTACACATTTTTTCATGTGCTTTTTGAATTGGGTTGCTTGCATTTTTATGGTTGAATTGTATGATCTCTTTACATAATCCTTATTGGATATGTGGTTTCCAAATATTTTCTCCCATTGAGTAGCCTGCCTTTTTACTTTCTTTACAAAATCTTTTGAAGAAAAAAAGTGTTTAATTTTGAGGAGGTCTCATTTATCTATTTTTTTCTTTTCATTGCTCATGCTTTAGGTATAAAGTTTAAGAAACTACTGCCTACCACAAGATCTTGAAGATATTTCCCTGCATTCTCTTCTAGGATTTCTATGGTTGTAACTTGTATAATTAGGCCCTTGATCCATTTTGAGTTAATTTTTGCACAACGTGTGAGACAAGGTTCCTCTTTCCATTTTTTTGGATATAGCTATCTAGTTCTCCCAGCACCATTTTTTGAATAGACTGTTCTGGCCCAGCTGGTTGGGCTTGACAGCCTTGTCAAAAATTGCTTGAATGCAAGCAAGATAGTCCCATCCATCTTCCCCATGGGATATAAGCCTCCTGTCAATTAGAGGTGGAGTAGACATCACCATCCCAGAATCCTCAGGATTGGGGAAAGAACTATGGACTAGAGTGGACTTACTGGTATTCTACTATAGATATATTGTGATTCTAGCAATGGAAGAAATTACAACATTGATATGGGGCCAGTGGCCACTGGAGGCTCTGGGGGCAGGGAGAGGGAAAAACCGGTATAATACGGGGGGCTTTTATCATCACACAACATGTAGAACTGTGGGAGAGAGTGTAGACTACGCTGTGAACTATTGTCCATGCTTAATGGCAAAGCCCCAGAATGCATTTATCAATTGCAATGAATGTGCCACACTAATGAAGGATGTTTATGTGGGAGGGTGTGGGAGGTGTGGCGAGTGGGGCATATGGGAATCCCTATATTTTTTGTGTAACATTTATGTAATCTATCTTTTTTTAAAAAATTTTAAAATTATATTTGAAAAAAAAATTGCTTGACTGTAGATGTGAAGATCTATTTCTGAGTTCTCGATTTGGTTCTATTGGCCTATATTTCTTTCTTTATGCCAGTACCATGTTTTTTTTAACCACTGTAGCTAATTAATATGCTTTAAAGTCAGGAAATGAGAGCCCTCCAACATTGCTGCTTCTCTTTTAAGACATTTTTGGCTATTCAAACAAATTTGATAATTGGCTTTTCTATAAATCCTTCTTATTAATTGTTTTAGTGGTAAATGTGTTGAGCACTTTTATACCCCTGATAGGTTTGCCTTTGGTCTGTTTTTTAAAGTTTAGCATTTTTTAAGATAATCTGATCTGTTAAACTTGTGATGTCAATGAATTGTTTAGAAATGTTTGAGAAAATGTACCATTACGTTTTAAATGTTGGGAGAAATTTATTTTAAAAATAAATTTTAGAAGTAACATGAGATTGTTCAGTACAATTGTTTGATTTTTAAAGAAATGCTAATAGTTTGATAAATATTTAAGATTAATAAATAAGCTATTAAACAAAGTGATTTTGTATACCTTTCCATCCTCAAAAGGCCCTTTAACAGAAAAGAATCTATCCATTTTTTGTTCATTCTAAAACTAATGTAGAGTTGTAGTCATTACCTGCATTATATTAAATAAAACACGTTGATAAGTTTAATTTCCTTCTTCAAGATACATTCTTATGTAAATTAGCTTATGGACGAGTTAGCCTGGATTTGACGTTCCCACTGATTCTATTTTCCATACTTCCCAAATCAGTATCTCTTAGAGCAATGAGTGGAGAAGGGCATAGCAAAGGCCTTTTTTTTTTTTTTGAGGAAGGGGCATGAACAAGCTTGCCAAAGTGTTCACGTGAAATAGATATTGCTCAGAAGAGTGCCTGAGTCCTCTTCAGCCTGAGCGCGGTGTTAGAGGAAAGCTGCGGTAACAGGTGAGGCAGGACGCTCAGAAACTCTGCTTAGGGCTCCAGGCCTCTGTGCCAGGGGATTTCCATTAGGTTACCGGACTGGCCTTTGCCCGGTTTACACAAAATAAATCGGCAGCAACCCCTCCTGGTTATTGTGAGGATAAAGTAAAAGCGTGTGGGATTCCTCTTTAAAACGTATAACACGCTATAACACTTAAGACGGCTGAAGTTGTAGGGGTGGAGGTCGAGTAACGCGAGAGTGAGAATAAACATGGCTCCTAAGATGGCGAGAGCATCTGGAAGGCCACAGAGTGATGTGTGAGTGATATCGCTTGGTTAACACCCCACAAAGCATCCTAAAGCAACAATAAAACAGTGACACCTTAAATGAGAGGAGGAATACTGGAAAGGAGTTTGATTTTACAAAGGGGGCCCTCTGTCTGCTGGGGACTGGTTCATTCCTCAGCAATGGTGTGATGAGCAGTTACGACCAGGCGAGGAGGGGGCCTGGCCCTTGTCTTCCTGCCGCAGGATCTTCCCGGCCCACAGGGCTCTGTGAACAGGGTGATGGAGAAAGGAGGCCTGGAATCAGGCCCTGTCGTGCACTTATTTGCAAAATGAGATGTCACCATGCAGTAGAGGGAGACAGTTCTTTCTCCAGGGAAGCTTTCCGAGTTCTCCAAGCTAAAACGATGGCTGCAGCCACCATTCCAGCCTCCTGCTGAGCCAGCAGAACCAGCTGCTCCGACCTTCTCCTCTGGAGAACCAGGTAAACAAAGCCATGAGTTCCTCAAGCTTTGCCAGGTTCTGGATTGACCTGAGGCCCTGCAGCCAGTCAGGGAGGTCCTGGGCCTGCCCTTGCCTGGCCCTAGACGGTGTGCCCGGTCAAAGCCATATCAATCTCAGACCCTTAGCTTTCTCATCTGGACCTTGGCCTTGAACCCAACTCTGCTGGAAGTTCTGGACGCTGAAGAATGTTATTTCTATCTTTTCTATTATCCCAAGCACTTTCTAGCACCTTTAAGCATTTTTAAAACGTATAACTCTTACTAGGTAAAATGTTGAGGAGCAGGATATTCACACTGTCATGGGGTGTCAACCCCTAAAATCCTCATTAATTCCAATGGGGGAAAAGGCACCTGTGCCTGAAGAAATCTGGAAGACATCACCTCAATCACAGGATGAACCTTTGGCCATAGCAGGACAAACAGATACTGTGCCTTCAGATGTGAGGTGATGGGAAGGTCATAACACCACCAATGTAATTATTCCTGACAAAAATGTTCAAAAACAATTCTAATCTAATCAAAAGGAGTTCTAAAGATGATTCGTTTGGACATTTCAAAATGGTAATGTTATAAAGACAAAATAAGACAAAGGAAATGGTAAAGGAGACTAAGGAGAAAAGATAGCTAAATGCAAGCATGACCCTTGATTAAATCCTGAATTTAAAAAGTAATAACGGACATTACTGGGACAAATGGAGAAATTTTAAATTGAATATAGAATAATATTGTATCATGTTAAATTTATTGGTGGCATTGATGAGGTTATGTTATTTGGGGGCAAAAAGTGAGAAAGAGATTAAAC
Source organism: Cabassous unicinctus (assembly GCA_029593785.1). Classification (NCBI taxonomy): domain Eukaryota; kingdom Metazoa; phylum Chordata; class Mammalia; order Cingulata; family Chlamyphoridae; genus Cabassous; species Cabassous unicinctus. The sequence goes on from JAQZBX010004835.1 coordinate 45,970, forward strand.
ATATCAGGCAAAAATTTAGTGAAACTAGGTAGATGACATATATTATACTGATCTTTCAAAATTTCTGTTTGAAATATCTTTTAAATAAAATTTTTGGGGGAAACGTATGCATCCCAGAACAGAAATACCCAGGCATGGTGGCCTCCTGATGTGTCACTGCATTAGGTACGCAACTCACTTACACAGCATTCTTGCAAAGAGAAAAAAAGAGAAGGAAAATAAAAAAAGGTGAGTGTAAGCAAGTCTCCAGAGTTATCAACTATTCACAGTAATTCTGGTGGATAGAGGAACGAGCTACATGCCACCACAAGAAAGCAAACAGGAATTTTTGTTTGGGACATCAGGGATTGGGACATTCTTCAGGACAACTGACCTGGTTTCTGCAACAAGACAATGGGAGGGGGAAGTGGTGGGGAGGACTCGTCTAGATGAAAAGACTTAAGAGACGTAATAAACAATGTTTGGACTGTCCTTGAATCAAGAGATGAATAAACCAAAAAACCAAAAGTAAAATAAGATAGTTTTGAGACAATATAAGAGGAGTAGCTATAACATGCTGTCTCAGCATTTTAAGGACAAATTTTCTCTTAAGGTAAGAAAGGCAGCAGGATACAATAATAGTGTACAACTGGATTCCAAGCCTGACTCTCCTCCCAACCAGTTCTGTGACTTTGGACCCATCACTTATTCTCTCCAAGCCACAGAGTTTTTTGTTTTGGTTTTGACTTTTAATAAAGTGGGTTGGAAGAGGGACTGTACATTCCCTTCCTACTCAGAGTCTCTAAAAAAGCTTTCTCAGGGGGGCCTTGTTATACTTTTTTGTCTTTCCACACCCAGCATCCAGCCCAGTTCCAGGGACATAGTAGGAGTTCAATTCATATTTAATAAAGGAATAAAAGAATATAACATAATTGGTTGAAATTGAGAACTCCCAAAACCTAGTGATGCAGAGAATTTCTATCCATCTCCTTGTCCTGGATTTTTTCAGGTTTAATCATCTTTTGCCCCAAGACACTTGAGAAGCGAGGAATGGCTTATATCACAATTCTACCACTAGAGGGCAGCATGAACCTACCACAGACTCATTCCTTCAGGTGCCAGTGAGCTTTGCCCAGGTGCTCCAACCAGAGCCTGCACAATTGTGCACAACTGTGAATAATTAACTGCTGCTTTAGCTAGTGTCTTTCCCTATGCCCTTCTCCCTTTGTCTTTAAATATAAGGAATCTATAGGAATTTCTGCTCTTAATGAGAACATAAATGTTCTATGGTTTCAGCCCTAGGCTACTGATACTGTATTTCAAATGTCAGTATTTTCATCATGGGTTTTTTCCATTAATTTTGATTTATTTAAAAATATTGCATTAAAATATTTATTTTGATTACTGAGGTTTTTGGCACCCCCTTTAAGTTTTGCAGAAAATAAGAGATTAGTTATTTCATTTTACCTTATGAAAATAAGGTAAGCCTTATTTTCATAACTTGTTAAATGTTACAATGGGCCTGTTATTTTAGATCTTCTCATGGCTATGCTATATAGTTGACCTCTGGTTAAACTGTTAAAATATTGCAAAATACACCATCTTTAACCAGCACCCTTAAAAACAAACTGAGTTATAACATTATTTTATAAAATTGTAATGGTTTGATATTGCCATTTATAAATCAAGTGTACTTATCAAATTACCCAATACCACATTATCAGCCTGCCTCCTCCACTGATGGTTGGAAGCCGCTTTACTGAATATAACAGAAGTCAGCCTTGGGGGTCTGAATTAGCTCTGGACGAATGTGTCTCCTGTTTTCAGGCATTGGTTCTAAAAGATGGGTAAACTTGGTGGGCATCTTTAGAGAAGACATCTTCTAACTTTGGAGTATCAAAAGGTAAATATCTATGTTTACATTAAACCACATTTTTCTCAGTTATTCAAAATAGTTTAAAATATTTTTTTTCCCTCTACAATTCTGGAGAGTTCTTGAAAAGTCAGGGCTTACAACTTTAAATGATGGTCAAGTGCTAGTAGTGATAAGCCACAAAGATGACTTAATAATCTCTGCTCTATTTCACCTGCTGATCGTATGAAATACAGACCACAAAACTGGCTCAGCCTTAGTCTTTCAAAGCATATAGTGAAGCCCTTGCACTTCCTGGGTAAGAATTTCCTGAAGACGTCTTTAGTATGAACATTACATAGTCCACTATTCTGTGACTAAGTCCAGGGACTTGGCCAAGCCTCACAAAACAGATTGCTGATGGTTGGCATCTAAGTAGACAAGTGGAGGATACTTTATGAATATGAGAAGACATTGATTTCACTCTTACGGGAGCCCAGGACAGCAGAGCTCAGCATGACTCTGGGCTTCCCTGCCAGCGGGAATCTTAGTTTCCCAGGGCCTGCCCATCACCCCACCCCACACAGGGAAATGGAGACCCTGGCCACTGAAGCTGAGATGCTAATGCAATGTGTGTCCATAAAGAGAAAGGAAAAGGGCGGTGGAAAGATTGGGTAGCTAAAACTGTACTCCATCCCAGCTTCCACACATGCTCTCCAGAGCCTACTCCAATATAGAAACACAATAAACCTTGAGAAAAGACTTTGTCTCACTCATAAAAATGCACCTATCATTTGGACCTGTTTTGGATAAAGATGCACAGAAGGAAATGCACAGAAGGAAAGTTCTGCCAGGCAGGATATTTTCCATTTATGGCAAAGATTGTTGGTTACTTCCTCAACATCCATCCCCTATTCTTCCTTGGTCGCAATATCTTGGATCAAGTACCCAGTAGAAAAACTACATTCCCCAGCCTCCCTTGTAGACAGGGGTGCCCACTGAGATGCAACAAATATCCTTAGAGTGGAGATTCCAGAAAACTTTTCTTTGCTTGCCATTTTCCTCTCTCACCTTTCCCCACCTGTTTTATTATCCTGGCTGCTAAAGCAAATACCACACAATGGTTTGGCTTCTCAACAGGAATTTATTGGCTCACAGTTTCAGAAGCTAGAAGGTTTGCTTGCTGCTGGGTTGGTATATTCTGGTTGGCTATCAATCTCTTGCTTCCTTGGCTTTTCTGTCAATGGTCTAGCAGTTTGATATTGTTTATGAATTCCAAAAGTAGAAATTGGATTATGTTTGTAGACTGGCCTGTTCCTCTGGGCATATTAGATTATATTGGATTCAGAGGTTTCACTTTTACTTGACTAAATAATGATTAAGGCTTTGATTAGGCCACATCAGTAGGACATTGAGTCCCCACCCCCTTGGTGGGTGGGGACTCACAAAGAAACCACACTGCAGAGAAGGGAGATTGGAGTTTTGATCCTGGAGCCCAGGAAATAAACACACAGAGAAGCAGATATGTGAGGAAAGTGAGAAGGCTCGATTAGACATGGCAGAGGCCCCAGGAAGAGAGACTAGCTGTTCACCTGATAGTCTACAGCTGGCCCTGTGGAGAGAACAGAGCAGCAGAGCAGAGAGAAACAAGTCCTGGGAAGAGAGGAAGAGGAAGCCTGAACCCTTGCAGAAGTCGGCAGCTGTTTTGTTCCAACACATGGCAACAGACTTTGGTGAGGGAAGAAACTTTCACTTTACAGCCTGGTAACAGTAAACTTCTACCCCAAATAAATACCTCTTATAAATCCAACAGATTTCTGGTACTTTGCGTCAGCACCCCTTTAGCTGACTAATACACATGGCAATGCACATGGCAGATCTTCTCCTTTCTCTTCTGGCTTCCATTGACTTCTGCTTCTGGTTGCTCCCCATGGTTTCTTTTTCCATGTCCAGTTTCCTCTGTGTATAAGGACTTCAGCCATATTGCTTTGGGCACAACTTAACTAATAATATCTTTGAAGGTCCTATTGAAAATGGGTCCACACCCACAGGACCAGGGGTTGGGACTGAACAAGCCTTTTATGGGGACATGATCCAATCCCCAACAGTATCCTTAATTGCATATTCAGTTATTAAAAATAGATTTGAATCTATTTTTCTTTCAGGCACTCATTCTTCTGTTCTGAATTCATGGGGGGTGGAAGGAGTGAGTAATTTGATTGCAGATGCACTTGTACTTCCCAGAGGTAGCCACGCCATCTGGTAGAAGCAGGCTCCTGCAGCCAGGGAATTAGACACAATGGCCTAAGATGGAAGCCGTGTTAAATGCAGGTAGTCAGGAAGTAGGAAAGCTCAGGCTGGACGGTAATGCTGCTGGAGTTATTATTTTTGCCAAACTGACTTTTCTGAATGGATGAAGGGTCTTTTCCAGTCGCAATACAAATTGTGGGCCTTGGCAAATTTGCAGGTGTGAAGAGTTTGATATGCCTAAACGTTTTCATTCAATTATCTTCAACTCATTTACAATCTTCTGCTAAATATAGTTACTACAGATAAAAAACAAAGATGACTATTTAAATTTATTTAAATGACTATTTAAATCTCCAAAGTATAGACCTTGGCTTTAAGGCAATGAAATGATTCAGATACCAAGAAATTCTTCAGAAAGCCCGCTATCCACAATGAAGCGAGGAAGCAACAAAGATGAGAAGACATCCCTCTTCCCTCTTCTGGGAGCCCATGGCTTTGAAGGAAGATTGGAAGTGCCCATCTAATGCCTTACCCTGTTTTGGTGTCAGGGCCTAAGACACCAGGGGCATCAGCATAACATGCTCAGGTTAATTAGTAAAAAGTTACCATCCATAAAGGGTATAGGGGGTGAAAGAGTTACATTTATTTAAATGCTCAACATATATTTGTTAATCCTATAAGACCCTATTGGATGTGACACAAGAAAACACACCTCAATAGTTCACAGACACTTTGGTTTTAGATTCTCCAAGTCTTGAACAGCATCTCTGCTATTTCAAGGACTTTGGAAGGCTAGAGATCTGGCCCCAGAATCTTAAGTGTAACCATCTTCATTGAAGAAAGGAGCACAGAGCACCAGGCAACCATCAGACACACCTGCCCGTGATTCTCTGCCACTGGCTGCCTGTGACCCTGAGCAAACTGTTTCACTCCCAGACCCTGCCGCCCTCATCTTTAAATGGTGTTCTTAACTTCACTTCTCTCAAAGGAATCATCATCGAAGCATTGTTATAGAGAAGATCAAATGAAATGGAGTGATACAGAAATCTCTGTAGATTTTACAAAGTACTGTTAAAGTTTAATCATTGTAACTTTATTATTAACATCAGAGTGGGTTTGAATTTGGTGGGGGGGGAAGAAAGCAACATGGATTCCTATTGGTGTGATACTGAATGTGATTTTGAAAATGTTTCAGGGCAATGGAAGCATACTTCAAAGTAAAGGGGCTGACTCTCATTTGGATGTATCAGTTGTTTTTTAAAACTGGTTTTTAAAATCCTAATCTTTTTATCTATATTCAGAATTTCTATGTTCAGATTTTCTGATGGCCACCCCATCACCACCATCAAAAAAATAAATAAAAAATATTAAGCATTGACAGATTTCACAGACCGCCAAAACATGAATTCAAAGATTTAGACTGGAAATTTGTTAGGAGATTTAATTGTGGAACAAGTGTCTAAAGATGACTAAACTTTATTTCCACAAAAGTCTTTCTATAGCATCTAAAACTCAGCTATGTTCTCTACAAGGAAGACACGCTCACACACACACACCTGCACACGAGGCTGGGGTACATGCCTCTCCCTCACACTCCCTAAAAACCTTGTGCAGATACTTACGCGTGCATGTTTATCATAATTGTCTCTGTTTTTGTCTGTTTCTCCACCCTAGACTGAGAGCTCTTTGAGAGCATCCTAAATCTGATTTTCATTGTAGCTCTATGATCTAGCACAGTGACTGACACACAATACACACCAAGAAAATGATTGCTGAAGTAATTGATGAATGAATGGGAAATGGGGGCGGGGAGGGACAGAGTTGGAGGCAGGAGTAGTGTGCTGGCAACTTCACTACAATATCCTGGAAATGATGCTTGACCTCTTTCTTACTCCACCTGAAGTGGAAAGAGAGCTGCATGGCCCGAGGCATATGCCCCCATCAGGGAATGTACTAAATATGCGCACTGATATAAGACCATTGGAAGAACTTAATCACGGCCACCAGGAGGAGACACTGAACCACTGTAACTTGAGAAATCTGATTTGTTAAAATGTACGTATGGAAGAAATGAAGGACGACCCAGTGTAGGAAATTAAGAGAGGCAGGAGGTAAGGGAGATGAAACGAGAGAGAAGATAGAGCTGAAAGGGGCAGAAAGAGGGAAGAAAGTATCCACCAAGAATTTAGCCATATTGAACCAGATGAGAATCCAGAGACACACCATGGCTCATAAGTTTTACAAGGTGGCAGCGAGGTGGCTGTTCCGAGGGAGCCAACCCAGGAAGGTTTCCTAACCGCCTCCAAGATTTAATATGACTGTGAAAGAGTTTGCCCTGGGGAAGGAGAGGGCTAATTACCTCAGGGAAGGTTCAGCCATCAGGAATCTGGGCAAGATGTCAGCTCATGCCCTGGTAAACTGTGATATCTTAGACTGAGCACAGGAACCCACACACCACAAACCCCCATAAACTCCCCTGGGAAATGAGTGGAATGTCACAGTAGGCAAGAGCTTGAGGGCACCCAGGAACTCTCAACCTGTGAACAGCGTATGAGATTCATGTTTGAAAAGTTTTCTAAATAGAATCTTGTGGTAGAAGTGTGTGACAGATACTCCTCAAAGTGCTGGGAAAGGGTATCTGTGGGCTGGAAATCCCCACCCATCTAGCTACCTGCAAATTTCACTTTTTTAAAATACAAAACTAGAAGGACTATTATGTTATGTAAATATAACAAAGGTAATTAGCCACTCTGAAGTCTAAGGGAACAGTTCTCAAAAGACTGCTGTCACTTCAGACATCAGCCACAAGTTTGGGGGTCCCTAGGGCCACTCTTACTTCAGACTAGCTGGCTACAAATTTGGAGGTTCCCATGGACTCCCTCGGGTTCAAAAATTCACTAGAATGGCTCACAGAATTCAGGAAAGCACTATATTTACCATTACAGTTCTTTAATAGTAAAAGAATAAAACTCAGAACCATCCAAAGGAAGAGACACATAGGGTGAAATCTTGGAGGGTCCCAAACATGAAGCCTAGATCGTACTTAGTGATGTGTTAACCCTCTCAGCATCAGTGTTTGACAATACTCAGAGTATAGCTAATCTGGGACGCTCACCAGAACTTCCGTGCCCAGAGTTTTTATTGGGGTTTCATTATGAGCATAATTGATTGACTCTTTGCCCCCCTCCCCTCCGAAACTGATATCATGTGGCTGGAAGTCCCACTCTATCTTACAGTTGGCCAGCCTCCACTCTAAGGTTAAGGATGTGGCTCACCCCATCCTGAGTCCACTCAGCAGCATCAACTCCAGCAGCCCACTGCGAATAACAAGGACATTCCTACCTCTTGAGAAATTCCAAGGGTTTAGAAGTTACCTCCCAGGAACCAGGGATAAAAGCCAGACTTCAATTTGGTGGAGGTAACTTCGTTATTACACAAATACTGAAATTTTCATAAGATCTTGACATGAAATATTATACCTGTCATATTCCTATGATACCAGTAGAGCAGGGAACTGTTTTTATTGGGCAGATAAGAAAAGCAAGCAGGGCTAGATCATACAGCCAATGAGCGAAAGAACAAAAACTAGAATCCAGCCTTTGGGTGTTCAGACATGTTTTCTTGCCAGTCAGTTGTGCTCACGTTCATTTCTGAGACCACTGAATGGTAGCAGAGGAAACATCAGTGCCCAACAAGTTAGAGACAGCGCTCCAGGCCTTGTTTTGGTTACAAAGCAAATATTTTTAATAGCAGGCTGATGGTTATGCCTTGCCATGGGCTGTCGTGGTAGTTGCTTCCCATTTCTGGTCATCTCAGATCAAACGGATGACATTCAAAAGTATTTCCCTACTGCCACCAGCCTGCTGGTGAAGACTATTTGAAAGCAGCAAGGGAACAGTTTATAAATGTTCAAGAACAATGGAGCTACATTCAGGCGTGTGTACTTTTTGGATTTCCTGTGTGTTTCTGCCCCTACCTGCACGTTCTAGATCACAGTTCTCTTTTTCTTTTTTTTTTTTTTCCTGTAACATATAAGGATTCTAATTCATTATGTAGTTTTCCATTTTGTTGTCAATGGTCGGTTTTGCTTGGTGAGGTGGCTCTTTGGATGGCTTCACTGGAAATTCTACATAGAAGTTGATTCTGTCACCCAAGGACAATCTTCATATAGAAGAATAATATTTTAAAGTAAAAATCTGCCTATTTGTGTTCCAACCCTGCACTCGCTGAATTCCTTCACTTTTGTTCTCACATAACCACTCTACCACTCAGCTGATATAGTTAGAACAGCTATCTACTGTGGGACTAAAATAATAGCTCATATTGGATGGTTGAAGTACAGCCAAAGAGATTCTGATTCATCCTTGCAGATTACATTTTCTTATTTCCAAAAGCCAGATAAAAATACCACTGAACAGAAATACTTGTGAATGAGGAAATGTGAGAAAACCTAAGCCTACACCAGGACACACTTTGTCCATTCAGCACTGGGAGTTGAATGGGACTGGCCATTGCTTCATGGTCCTTCTCACTGCTGTCCAGTGAGGAACACCCACCTCGTGTGGTTGCTGAGAGTGGCCCAGTGTTGAGACCCAGCCCTGTCCCCATACTCAGCCCAACCCACTCCACCTGGACAATCCCCTGGGAAATGTGTTAGCCTCCCTCCTTAAGGGGTGATGGGGCAATAAGGGGAAAATCTGATGAAAGTCAAGCTAAGCTGAACCATTTTGAAATCCCCCACCGCCCTGGGTCAGCAAGGCGTGCACTGACCCTGTGACACCCAGAGGGGTCATTCACAAAGGCAAGGGCACAAACAAAGGTGTATAATCTGGCTGCAAATCTCTGAAAATGACCAAAAATATTAGTGAGAAGTTATGCTTTCAGTAATTCTATAGTATAATTTTAAGAGCTTTGGGAAGCAACCTATTTGATATACTACTATTTATCCCTGAGAGTGGATTTATACAGTTTGCTGAGGTGGAGCTCTACAACAAAGTCTCATTTTCATTGCCAGAAATGATCACATAATCATAGTAGATTTAAGGCTACTCCACATACCCAACTTGACAGAGATGGCGCCCTCTGAGGTTGTGGCTAAGGTCAGACATTGTTTGCAGGAAAGGAAGGACTACATTTGGTTCCCTGGTTCCTAGGGAACCACAGTGTGGTTCTACTGATATCAGTGGGGTGGGGAGAAGGGAGGGTCAGGAAGGAAGATAAGAACAAGTAAAGCTTTCATTGTAAACCTTCCCAAATCACTGCAGCAAGCATCTATAGAAGCTCAAACCACGTAGGCAAATACAACAGCATAGAAAGGGTCCAGATTAATTTAGAGAATACAAAAAAAGCACCCTTAGTCGAGGAAATTCTGACTCAATCTTTGCTCTCATTGAGATTCTGCCTAAATATATTTTTCTTCTTTAAATGCATGCCTGGTTGTTGTTGATGTTGTTCTTTTCTTTTCTTTTGGTTTTATTTTGTTTTACAAAGAGTGGGAGTTATGCGGAGCTTATATTTCTGATCCCTTTCTGTTATAACATCTAAGGAAGGTATCACCATCTCCCAATGGTCATACCCCAAAATAAGAGACATAGTGTCCCTGAAGGAAATAAGCAATGAATGAAAAGCACCTCTAGTCAATTAAACCCTACATAGTGAAAGAGAAGGATGTAGTCAGCAAGTCCAATACGAGTCACACGCGCTTGGCAAGGATACTGCGTCCTTCTCTGTATCACTTTGCATAGAAAGTATTCTTGTTCCCACACAGAACTACAAAACTTCTCTTAGTAGGCAGTTAAGAAAAATGAATCATAAGTATATAAAAAAAACATATAATCTAAGTTTAGTTGGCACAAATCCAAGTTAGACTGACCAGTTACTCTCTATTTTTGCAATAATCACATGTCTTTGCTAATTCTCTCCACTTCTACTTTGTCAAAACACATTAATTTGCTTTTTTAATGTATAGTTGGCTTTTCCTCATGACTTTTGGGACTTGGTTCACACTATTTACACAGTCTAAGATATATAAACTGAATTGGCTTGACGATGTCCTCAGAGGACTAGCAGAAGGAAACTTATCTTTCCTGGAGTAATTCATCCATAAAAATTCCCCCAAAATATTGTTTTTAAAAATACAGGGTGGTATATGGAAAAGTATCTTGAATTAACATGAGGAAAGATAGTAAGTACATTCAAGAAAATACCAAACTTTTATGCATGGTTTTTCTGAAACCTACAACTTCTCTATTTAAAAAACAAAACAAAAAATAAATAAGTAAAACATAAAATAAAAACATATAAATAATATCTAATTTGTGGGATTAAAATTTTTAGTGGGGAGTGGATGTAGCTCAGTGGTTGAGCACCTGCTTCCCATGTACAAGGTCCTCGGTTCAATCTCCAGTACCTCCATAAATAAATAAATAAATAAATAAATAAATAAATAAATAAATAAAATTAAAATTAAAAAAATTTTAGCAAGATAATATTGAAATACTCCACACTGTAGCAGGAAAAACTGGGGAAGAAGTGACCAATATTAGCATATTTGTATTGGTCAGGATGGACTTGGATATGCTAAATTCTGAGCATCCTAAAAGAAGCTTTCTTTTTTATAATACATGTCCCTAGTGGTGATTTGTCCATCAGAGTTACTCAGAGACCAAAGGTGGCAGAGTTCCCATATCAGTGCAAGCTCCCACAATCATCAAAAAGGGAAAAAAGATATGACATTTTATATACTAGTTGTTAGAGTCCTCTAATCAGAACTGATAAACATTTTTTCCACTCACATTCCATGACCTTAAGCAGGAAGTACAATCCTAATTTTGTCCCAGCTTTGTGAATAGCTTAGTGACTATATACATTCTAAAAATATATGTATTGTTGGAGAATAAAGTAGATTTTGATTAACTTTAAATCTTCAGTTAAGAATCCATTTTTATTAACTTTATAAAACTCTGGTTTTTTTTTCTAAGTCTTACAGTTTTAGATTTTCTTTTAGGTGTATGATCCATTCCACATTAATTTTTTTAAAACTTTTGTGTGATGTTAGAGGTAAGGTTCTTTATATATACATAAAATGACTGAGTTATGTATCCCAGGGGGGGAAAAATGTGTTCTTAATCTTAATTCCATCCTGTGGCTATGAACCCACGTAAACAGGACCTTTTGAAGATATTCTTTTCAGTTAAGGTGTGGCCACCTGAATCAGGGTCGGTCTTAATCTCATTATTGGAGGGCTTATGAAGAGAGAGACATGAAGAAGAGCCAGAAGAAAACAGAACCCAGAAGGGAAAGGAGAGGACATCGCCCTGTGACAAAAGAGCCAAGGAAACAGGAGAAGACTTGAACAACAGATGGCAGTCTGGCAGAAAGAAATCACAGGAAAAGAGGATGAAAGAGAGTGGAGGTGAGGAAATAAAAAACTATGGAAGACAATTCTCCAAGCAAAAGGAAGATGTCTTTAGATCAAAAGGCCCATAAAATGCTGAACAGGACGAATAAAAGAAGACATACATCTAGATACTATCCAGTAAAAGTGCAAAGAGAGAGTTCTAAACCCTTTCATACAGACATTTTTTGTTCAATGACCCCAAGGCAATTCACTTATTCCTTTTATTTACAAACTGTAAAATTTATGCTGGTATTTCTAACCTCCCCTGCACCCCCCCCCCAATGAGCAATGTGGTATTAAAATAAGTATCGGTTAAGTCCTATCAAATTATTTTTTAAATCTGTTCTGCCAAATTATTTGGTGTTTTCATATTTATTGAAGAGCACTGGAACAAAACAGGTGTGGTCTCAGATAAAAGCTATAGTTTACTCATTTTTTTTTGTTATGAGGCAAAAGGTGTAAATTAATAATACTTAGGAGTTTTATCTTTTAAATGAATCAACCAGATTATTTTAAAAATGAATTTTTCTTGTTCTTAAATTATTTTATTAGAGAAAAGTTGCAGGTTTACAGAAAAATCATGCAGAAAGTACAGTTTCCATATACCCCTACCTCACACATTCAGTTCCCCTATTAACACTTTACACAAATATGGCACCTTTCTTATAATATGAAACAGTAGTATTATAATTAGCTGTTAGAACACAGCCAATCTAGCTACAATTTGTTTTGCTGTTTTTAGTCTATTAATGTATTAAAGTATGCAGCTTAGTTAATATTAAACACATGTACATAAAAAGAAATAGGTCTGAAGGCTTTTATCTTAACATATCTGAGAAATTGAGCAGATATGATATGAGGAATCATTTTATCTTTTTTTTTGCAGTTTGATTCTCAACTCACTCTGACTTAATTCCAAAACTGCTGAGCCTTTATTATGAACCTACCAGGTTCTGAGCAGGCAACATAAAGACAGTCCTTCTCTTTGCCCTCATGGGCTTACATTGTACAGTTGAAAGCAGGCAGGAAACAATCAAAGATTTTTGGGACTTTGGGGGTTGTCCTGAGTGGCGAAGCAGCGATGAATGTAGGCCATTCTCCATCAGAATATACCATGCAGAACTGGGTGGGAAAGAGTGTGGTCTGTGATGTGAACTGTAGTCTATGCTTGGTGGCAAGGCCCCAGGATGTGTATATCCATTGCGGGTGTAATACCACACGGATGGGGAATGGATGTGT
>JAQZBX010004836.1:0-58583 GCA_029593785.1 Cabassous unicinctus
TCAACAATTTCAGAAAGATTGAAATTATACAAAGTAATTTCTCTGATCACAATGGAATGAAGATGAAATTCAGTAAGGAGAGAGAACCAGAATAGGCCCAAATATATGTAAATTAAACAACACACTCTTAGACAATCAGTGGATCAAGGAGGAAATTGCAAAAGAAATGAGTAACTACCTTGAAATGAATAAAAATGAGAAAACAACATATCAAAACCAAGGGGTACAGCATAAGCTGTGCTGAGAGAGAAATTTATAGCCATAAATGCCTATATTAAAAAATGAAGCAAAAGTTAAAATCAAAGATCTGACTGCATACCTGTAGGAACTAGAAACAGAATAGCAAATTAATCCCAAAGCAAGCAGAAAGATGAGAATAACAAAGATTAAAGAAGAACTAAATGAAATAGAAAAAAAAAAAAAAACAGCTACAAAAAATAATAAAACCAAAAGCTGGTTCTTTGTTAAGAATAATAAAATTGACAAATCCTGAGCTAGAATAATGAAAAAAAGAGAGAAGATGAAAATACATAAAGTAAAAAATGAGGGAGGGTATATCACCACTGATCCCACAGAAATAAAGAGTATTATAGGAAGATACTTTATAAAATTCTATGCCAACAAGATGGATAACTTAGACGAAATGGACAAATTTCTAGAAACACACAAGCAGTCTACATTAATGAAATAAGAAATTGATGAACTCAACTGACCAATTAGAAGTAACAAGATTGAATTGATCATCAAAAACTTCCCAAATAAGAGCCCAGTACCAGATGGCTTCTCAGTGAATTCTTCCAATCATTCTGAAAAGAAATAAAACCAATCCCGCTTAAACTCTTTAAATAATAGAAGCAAAGGGAATATTCTCTAAGTCCTACCATGATGCCAACATCACCCTAACACCAAAACCACATAAAGATGCCACAAGAAAGAAAAATTACAGACCAATCCCTCTAATGAACTTGGATGCTAAAATCCTCAACAAAATACTTGCAAATTGTATTCAACAACACATCAAATAAATTAAAAACCATGATAATCAGATGCCTAGATATCAGCAAAAAATTACAAGAAACAGTAAAATATGGCTTAATGAAAGGAGTAAATTAAAACATTAGAGACAAAGAATTTGGAACAACTATTGTAGATGTTCAAACAAATCTCTTAAATCAATTCAAAGAGATGATGGAAAATATGGCTGAAGAGATAAAGGAAAATAAGACAACAATGGGTGAGCATAAAGAAAAATTTGAAAATATGAGTAAAAACATAACAGAACTCAAGGGAATTAAATACACAATAAAAGAGGTTAAATTACAATAGAGTCATTGAACAGCAAATTTGAAGAGGCAGAAGAAGGAATCAATAAACTAGTAGATAGGATATTCAAAATCTTATAGATACAAGAAAATATAAAGAAAAGAAAAGAAAAAAAAAGGAGCAGAGTCTCAAGGAATAAAATGACAGCATAAAGTTCACAAGCATAGGCATCATGGGTGTCCCAAGAAGGAAAAAAAAAAATGGAAGAGTAGCAGAAAGAATATATAAGGAAATAATGGCCAAAAATTTTCCAGTCCATAGGAAGACCTTATGAATGACATAACATATATGTCAAGGAAGCACACCATACTCCAAAGAGAATAAATGTTAATAGCATTACTCTGCGACACCTACTAATCAGAATGTCAAATGACAAAGATAAAGACAGAATCCTGAAATCATCAAGAGAAAGGCAATTCATCACAATACAAGGGAACTCAATAAAATTAGGTGCTGATTTTCACAAGAAACCATGGAGATGAGAAGGCAGTGGTATGATATTTAAGGTACTGAAAGAGAAAAACTGCCATCCAAAATCCTTTAACACAAAACTTTCCTTCAAAGATGAGGAAGAATTTAAAATATTCACCGATAAACAGAAAATGAGATAATTTTTCAACAAGAGACCTGCCTTAAAAGAAATAAAAAAGGGAGTTCTGCAGGCTGAAAGGAAAAGATAGTGAGAGGTTTGGAGAAGAGTGTAGATATGAAGATTATAAGAAGCTAGAAGGGTAAAAGGAGACAGAAAAGAAAAAAATGACATAAAAACTAAAGGATAAAATGGCTGAAGTAGTTAATGATTTTACAGTAATATAATATCATTGAATACTAATGGATTAAAATAACCAAACAAAAGACCCAGATTTGTACAATCGGCAAAAAACATTTTTCATCTATATGCTCTATACAAGAGATTGACCTTAGAACCAAGTTTGAAAGTGAAAGATTAGGAAAAGACATTCCATAATAGAAGTGACAAAAAAATTAGCTGGGCTAACTATTTTATATTAGACAAAATTAACTTTTAATGAAAAATCTTTATAAAAGACAAAGAAGGGCACTATATATAAATAAAACATATAATCCAGCAAGAAGAAATAACAATCATAATAGTTTATACACATAACCAGAGTACCCAAAAATGCATGAGGTATAAAGTGGAAAAATTGAAGGAAGAAAGAAACATCTCTTCAATAATAGACAAAGACTTCAAATCACCATTATCTGCAATAGAATATTTGGACAGAGGATCAACAAGGACACAAAGATCTTGAATAATATGATGAACTAAACCTAACAAACATATTCAGAACATTGCAGCTGAAAAGAGCAGGATATGCATTCATCTCAAGTGCTCATGGATCATTACCCAGGACAGACAAAAATTTTGTGTCACAAAACAAGTCTCAAAAATTTTGAAAGTTTAAAATTATTCAAAACACTTTCTCTGACCATAATTAATTGAAGCTGGAAATCAATAACAGGCAGAAAACTGGAAAACTCACAAGTATATGGAGGTTAAACAACACGCACTTAAACATTCATTACGTCAAAGAAGAATTTGCAAGAGAAATTAGTAAATATATTGAGATGAGAGAAAACAACATATCAAAACTTATTGGGACCCAGTGCTGAGGGGGAAAAATAGCCCTAATGCCTACAATAATAAAAAAGGAAGAACTAAAATAAAAAAAACCTAATGGAACAGCTGAGGGAACTAGAAAAAAGAACATCAAACTAATCTCATAGGAAGCAAAAAGAAAAAGTTTACAATGATTAGAGAAGAAATAAATTGAGAATAAATATACATATATACAGAATTAACCAAACCAAAAGATAGTTCTTTATGAAGATTAATAAAGTTGACACTCTCTTAGTTAGACTGACAAAGAAAAAAAGAAAGAATATGCATATAAATAAAATCAGAAATTAGTGGGACATTACTATTGACCCCACAGAAATAATAAGGATCATAAAAGGATAGTATGAACAAATGTATGTCAAAAAATTAGACAACATAGATGAAATGGGCAAATTCTTAGAAATACACAAAAATCTACACTGACTTTAGAAGAAATAGAAGACCTCAACAAACCAAACAATTAAAGAGCTTGAATCTGTCACCAAATACCTTCCAACTAAGCAAAGACCAGGCCCATAAGGCTTCACAAATGAATTCTTCATTATTGCCAAAAGAATTAAGATAAATCTTGTTCAAAATCTTCCAAAAGCTCGATGAGGAAAGAACATTGCATAATCATTTTATCAAGTCAATATCACCCGGATAGCAAAGCCAGATAAAGATACTGCAAGAAATGAAAATTTCTGATCAATTAATCTAAGAAATATAGTTGCAAAAATCTTCAACAAAAATATTGCAAATGGAATCCAAGATCACATTAAAAGGATTATACACCATGATCAAGTGGCTTTTTCCCAGGTATGCAAGGATGGATGAAAATTTAAAAAAACAATTAATATAATACAACACATTTACAAATTGAAGTGGAAAACCACAGATCATCTTTATTGAGGCAGAAAAGGCATTTGACACAACCCTGCATCCTGTCTTCATACAAACACTTCAAGAGATAGGAATGAAGCCAACTTCCTCTGCATGATTAAGGGCATAAATGAAAAATGCACTAGTTATATCATAATGAATGGTGAAAGACTGAAAGTTTTTCCTCTAAGATGTGGAACAAGACAAACATGGCCACTGTCACCCCTTTTAGTCAACATGTGATAGAAATTCTAGCTAGAACAGGTAGACAAGAAAAAGAAATAAAATCATTCAATTTGGAAAGGAAGAAGTAAAACATCATTTTTTTCAGATGACATGATCCTGTAATTAGAAAGTTCCAAAAAAATCTACAGCAATGGTCCCAGAGTTAATAAGTAAGTTCAGAAAAGTGGCAGTATACATGATCAATATATGATAATAAGTCTCTTTCTATACACTAATAATGAGCACGCTGAGAAAAAAGAAAAAAATCATTTGCAATAGTTACAAAAAAAAATCATATGTCTAGGAATAAATTTAACCAAGAACTTGACTTGAATGCAGAAAATGGCAAAACATTCCTAAAAAAAAAAAACAACCAAACAAACAAAGAAGACCTAAACAAAAGGGAGGTCATTTTGAACTTATGGATCAGAAAACTAAATATCACTGGATATCAATTCTATCCAAATCGATTTACAAATTCAACAAAATCCCAATCGAAATGCTAACCACCTACTTTGAAGAAATGGATTAGTCAAATACCAAATTAATTGGAAAGGAAATGGACCCTGATTAGCCAAAGATATCTTTAAAAAGAACAAAGTCAATGGACTCACAATTTCTAAATTTAAAGAATGTTACAAACCACAGTGGTTAAAACAGCATGGTACAGGCAAAAAGATAGATGTAAGATCAAAATATCTTTCCAATGGACATCAGATCCAATGGAATTGATTTAAGAGTTAAAAATAGACTAACACATCTATAGCCAATTGATATTGGACAAGGCTTCCAAGTCCACTCAACTGGAATAGAATTGTCTCTTCAGGAAATGGTACTTTGAGAACTGGATATCCATATCCAAAAGAATAAAAGAGAGCCCCTATCTCACTCCTTATTAAAAAATTAACTCAAATGTATCAAAGACCTAAATATAAGAGCCAGAACCATAAAACTCCTAAAAGAAAACATAGGGAAGCATCTTCAAGATCTTATTATAGGCAATGATTTCTTAGAATTTATATGGAAAGCACAAGCAGTGAAAGAAAAAAAACTAAATGGGTTCTCTTCAAAATTATAAACATTTGCTCTTCAAACGACTTGGTGCAAAAATATAAAGACAGCCTACTTATTGGGAGAAAATATTTGCACACTACATATCTTATAAGAGTTCAATATCCAGAATATATAAAGAATTCCTACAATTGAACAATAAAAAGACAACCCAATTAAAAATGGGCAAAAGACTTGAATAAGAAGAAATACAAATGACAAATAAGCACTAGAAAGGTTGTTCAACATCACTAGTTATTAGGGAAATGCAAAAGAATACCACAATGAGATACAATTTCATACTGACTAGAATGGCCACTATTAGAAAAACAGAAACTTGCAAGTGTTGGAGAGGATATAGAGAAATAACAGCACTGATTCACTGCTAGTGGCAATGGAAAATGTTGCATTGGCTAAGTAAGACAATTTGTTGGTTTCTCAGGAAGCTAATTATAGAATTGCAATATGATCTGGCAATCCCAGGTATGAATATGAACTGGCAATCTCAGTTATATACTGAGAAAAATTGAAAGCAGGGATGCAAACAGACATTTGCACATCGATGTTCATAGCATCATTAACAGTTACCAAAAGATGCAAACAATGCAATATCCATCAACCAATAAATGGATTAAAAAATGTGGTATATACATATGATGGATTATTATTCAGGGTAAGAAAGAATGAAGTCCTGATGCATGTGATAACATGGATGAACCTTGTGGTCATTATGTTGAGTTAAATAAGCCAAACACAAAATGATAAATCTTGTATTATCTCATGAATATGAACTAATAATAACAAACAAATTCAAAGATTTAGAATCTAGAATATAGTTCACATGGAGATAAACTGGGGGGTAAAAATGGGAAGCTGATACTAATTTGTGCAGAAATTCTATTTAGATTGATTGTAAATGTTGGAAATGGAAAGAAGTGATGAAAGCTCATTATTGCAAGTGTAATAAACAGTGTTAAATTATGCATTTGAATGTGGTTGAAAGAGAAAATTTGGGGTCATGCATGTTACTAAAAGAAAAGCTAGGGGATAAAAAGTGGAATTGTATAACACAGTAAACTGATGTGGATGAAAACTGTGATTAATAGTAAAAATATATGAGTGTTCTTTCATTCACTATAACAAATGAATTTTCCTATTACAAAGTGATAAAAATAGGGTTGTATAAGGAAAAATTGTACCTAACGCAAACTATGGACTATGGTTAGTAATATTTTAATATTCTTTCATCAATTTTAACAAACGTACTACAAAAATGCTAAGTGTTACTAATAGGACATATAGGGGAATGTTTTGTTTCTTACATGACATTTATGAAAACCTGCAATTACTCAAATTTTAAAAATTGCAATAATTAAAAGAAAAAAAAAACATTATGCCAAGTGAAAGAAACTGGACACAATGCACTACCTATAGAATGATTACATTTGTATAAAATATAAATATAAAAATTCTATATAGACAGAAATAGAGTAGTGCTAACATGGGCATGGGGGATGATATATGGATTGAGAAGCTTTTTTCTCTTTGCAATAATTAAAATGTTCTAAAATTGATTTTGGTGATTAATTCTTAACTTTCTGATTATACTGACTGCAATTATTTGTACATTTATTTATTTATTTATTTATTTATTTATTTATTTCTCCCTGCCAATGTTGTTTTTGTGCTGTGTCTGTTCATTGTGTGCTCAACTTTTCTTTTTATTTTTCATTTTTCAGGAGGCGCCGGGAAATGAACCCGGGACCTCCCACGTGGGAGGGAGTGTCTAATGGCTTGAGCCTCCTCCATGCCACTCGTTGTGTCTCTCATTGTGTTTCCTCATGGTGTCTCTTCATTGCATCATCTTGTTGCACCAGCTCTCTGTGCCAGCCTGTCTCATCAGCTCACTGTCTTACTCATGTTCTTTAGGAGGCACCAGGAACTGAACCAGGACCTCCCATGTGGTAGGTGGGTGCCTAACTGTTTGAGTCACATCCACTTCCCTGTTTGTACACTTTTGATGGATTGTGTGGTATGTAAATATATCTCAACAAAACCACTTCAAAACACTACTAAAATAAATCAAAGAAGACCTAAATAAATAGGAGAACATTGTGCGTTCCTGGATTGGAAAACTAAATATCATTAGATAACAATATTACTCAAAGCCATTTATAGACTTAATTCTAACCCTATCAAAGTTCCAACACCCTTCTTTGTAGACAAGGGAATGCCAACCATCAGATTTATATTGTAAGAGTGTAAGAGGCCCTGAGGAACTAAAGCCGTCTTGAAAAAGAAGAATGAAATTAGAGGACTTACAATTTCTGGTCTTAAATCTTATTACAAAATCACAGTAAGTAAACCAGCATGGTACTAAAACAAGGATGCATAAATAGATGAATAGAATAGAATGGAAAGCTCCAAGATCAGCCCTCACATTTATGGCTAACTGGTTTTTGTTAAAGTGGCAAAGCCCACACTATTGGGAAAGAATAGTCTCTTCTATAAATGGTGCTGAGTAAACTGGATCTCCATTTGCAGTTCATAGATGCAGGACCCCTGTCTCTCACCATGTACAAAAATTAACTCAAAATGGATCAAAGACCTTAATATTATAGCTAGCACTACAAAACTCCTAGACAAGAATATAAGGAAGCATCTTCAGCACATTGTGTTAGGCAATGTTACTTTGTCATTAAACCCAAATCACCAGCAAGAAAAGAAATAAGAGAAAAATAGGGCCTCATCAAAATTTTAAAAAAAAAAAAAACAAAAAAAACTTTTGTTCCTCAAAGGACTATATCATGAAAGTAATATGACAAATTATACACTGTGAAAATAAATGGAAACCACATATCTGATAAAGGATTAATATTGAGAATATATACAGAAACCTTTCAGTTTAACAACAAAAAGACATTTCTATTTAAAAATGGGCAATGACTTGAACAGACATATTTCCAAAGATGATATGCAAATGGCCAAAATGCACATGAAAAGATACTCAATATCATTAGTCATCAGGAAAATACCAACCAAAACCACAAAGAAATACAATTTCACACCCGTTAGAATGGTTGGTATTTAAAACATGGAAAATTACAAATGTTGGAGAGGATGTGGAAAAATAGGCACACTCCTTCACTGCTAGTGGCAATGTAAAATTTTGAAGCTCTTGTGGAAGACAGTTTGGCACTTCCTCAGGTAGCTAAGTATAGAACTAATAAATGAGCTAGCAATCCCACTACTAGGTATATACCCCAAAGAATACAAAACAGGTATTTGGATAGATATTTGAACATTGTTGTTCATAGCAGCATTATTCACAATTGTCAAAGATGGAAGCATCCCAAGTGTCTATCAACTATGAATGGTTGAATAAAAAGTAGCATACACACATATACACACACAATGGAATATTAATTATCCATAAAAAGTGATGGAGTCCTGATACATGTAACAACATGGATGAACCTTGTAGACATTTTGTTGAGTGAAACATGCTAGACACAAAAGGGCAAATATTGTATGATCTCACTGATTTTAATCAATTAGAATAAGCAAATTCATAAAATCAGAATATAGAATATAGGTTATTGGTGGGCAGGGTATGTATAGGAAATTTGAGGTTAAGGTTTAAAATGTACAGGGTTCCTACTTGGAATGATGAAAATGTTTAATGGACAGTGGTTATGGTAGCATAACTTTGTTATGCAATTAACAATTAATGCAATTAACAACATAGAAATATACATCTGAAAAGGATTCAGAGGGTAAATAGGAGGTTTATATATGGTAACAGAAAAAAAATATTTAAATCAATGCTACTTCACTACACAGTGAGCACTAAATTAAATCATGAGGCATTACGAACATTACAATTATAAAACTGTGCTATTATGAATTGTAACATATATCCCACACCAAGGTAAATTGTCGGTTGGGTGATATGGGAAACCTGTATTTTATAAATGATTATTCTGTAAACATACAACTTACAAATATAGAAAAAAACTTAATTAGAAAAGAGAATATAAACAAAGTACCAATGTCAGGAATAAAATAGGGGTTGTTACAGACAGACAGAATCTATTTGGCAGAGTATTTTCTCAAAAATGAATGTAATGAAAACAAGTAACACATTTATCTGCTAATGAGAAAATCTGTATTTCAAAGAAAATTTTAATTTTAGAATACTTTCATCCTTCACATAAGTTGACATCTTCCCAATACTTAAAGACCATTCTGGTTGAATATGTGATATTAATAAATGTGATTTATTTGGGTATTTTAATATTAATATGTTATAATGGATAACCCTTTTTCAACTATGAAGCAATTATTTTCCAGTAAAAGAGTTCATTATCTTAAAAAATCATGCAAGTGTAAAGATCCATTCAAAGTGCTAAATAGAGCAATGGAATTAATCTAATTGAATATGCAAAGATCATTAATATGGTTTCAGAATCTACAATAGCAACTATTATTTAAGAAATCACCACTTGTTGAATTTAGTTGTAGAATATTAGCTAAAGAATAGTAAAAACTATCAGAAGGCACTAATCACATACTTTACTTTTCAAACCATTATATGTTAAAGGCTTTATTTCTTCATACACTTCCACAACAACATCATATTGCAACATAATGAATGCTGAAACATTTTAGAATTCAGTTATCTCCCAGTAAGTTAGGATGAAAAAGCTCTTTTAAAAATTTAAAACTATTTCTTTCTTCTCAATAGTTTTAATTCATTTTGGTGAAATATTTTTAAAAGTATTATTGCATTAAAATATAAAGATTTTATTATTTTAAGAAAGTTAGTATTTATTATGTATTCATTTTAATTTATAATATGATAATTTTCAAGAGATAAAAGCCAAATGATCATAAGTTCTTCAGGTTTTCAATAATTTTTAGAATACAAAGTGTTCCTTAAAGTAAAATAAAATGATAGATGATTTATGTAAATTCTGTTAATTTATGTCTTCAATATTCCACAGAATCTAAGAGAGTATATATTTTTAAGTGTTTTGCCTACTCTTATCATCTTTTCACTGCTACATTTCCATGAAAATAATAATACAGTGGCTTTATCAGATGTCTGAGCATCATTTTTCCTTTTATTCATTGCACCATAGCATATCAGCCCAGTTTTTCTATTTATTTTGTTACACTCTGAATTATCCTCACCATATAAAGGACACTTTTTAGCGTCTGTCAAAATATGTCTTCCTTCAAAGTTTCTCCTTTTTTTCTTCCCTGAAATACGTCTACAGAGAAAGAGAGCACGCAGTGATGGTGAAATCAGATAAAGATCTGCTGGGCTTTCTGAAACACTAGCTGAATGTTCATCACTCTGGTGAAGTCAAGTCTGTCCAATAGAGAGCAAAAGGGGATTTCTGCTTCCATAGAGTTTACTTATTATCTCTCTTCAACAACTCTCCCTGCTGACTTTAAATAATGTGTTGAGATCCTATGCAGTTACATGGAAACTTCTCTTTTTGAGCCTTCATATCCAACACTTCATGGAGCTTCTTAGACCCTCCCATGCTCTGAAACTCATCTGATTGACAGCTATTAATAAGAATTTTCAGAGTAAAGACAAATCCAAGAATTGTTTCTTGGATGATACCTCACATTCTAAAGGGAACCTAGCACAATTAATTGCATCCCATATGCAAGGATCTCTTCAAAACACTTTTGTGAAGAGTTTGGTTTGTGCCACATCGTCTTTTCCTTTACTTGTTTCCTTTTAAATTCAACTCTAAAAGGTATCTCATCTTTATTTAATTATGTAACTGCTAGTGGATTATTCATTGTTTTTGCTATTTTTATTACTTTTCTTAAAAACAGTTTATGATTTTCCTTTGTGACATAATGTTAGTCCAAAACCATAAAAGTATAATTTTATTCAGGTTGCAAAAATTTTTGGATATACTATGAAGAAAATAAATTATATTTATAATCAGACATAAATTGAATATGTATTGAATTGCAGAACATGACATTTTTTAATATTCACTTTTGTTTTTTAACAAAAATTACTGCTAAATTTATGGCTAATAATCACTATTACAAATTTAACAAATCTCAAGGGTATAAATAAAGAATGCTTACCAATCAGGAAATCTGTCCTCTCTGGAGGGTGAAATCACTGGTTGAGCAAGGTCTCTGAAAGCTATGACCCATGCATTTCCTTCATAAAGACTAACCTTGTTTTTGAAAAATCTAGAAGCAGAGTTGTTTATATGATTAAGGATAAATGTGAATGTCTGAGTAGTGATCCCGTGAATTTTACTCAGTAATAAATGAGGCAGTATCACAAATTTTGTTTTCTCTATAAGGTTTGCAGAATAAATATTCATATGACAGAAGATAAACTTGTTTCCTCATAACTCAGGTATATTTTTATCTTTTAATCCATGTGCTTCTTCAAAATCAGCAATGAACATTTAATTGAAATACATGTGATATGTCTCAAATCATTAAAGTACTTAATTATTTCTGCCCAATATTAAAATAAATTCTAATAGAGTGTCTGTTCTTTCTGATTCTAGTGTTTATTATAGGTCATTAGACTTAAATGGTATCTGATTCTACATATGTGATTCATAGACTGTACTCAAAAGATTGAAAATATAATAATACAAAAATTACTTAAATATTGTGCTAGTGCAAGTACTATGAATGAAATATTGCATGAGTTAGATTGTAAAGCATAGCTAAGAAATTTAGAGGCAACAGTGATTTGCTATGGCTTTTCATGGAACTCAGTCCTCCTAAGGAAAAATAATCCTTCAAATATCAACGGATAGATCAAGATATCCAAAGATTTACAATAAAGTGAGTCAGTCATAGCTCTATAATGTTCAAATAAATGGGCTGATAGGGAGGAATTTTGATAGAACATGTCTAAGATGATCATTTGCTGGTGAAGAAAATAAGAAACAAATCACTTAATATATCCAGGCAGAGTTTCAATAGACATTTTGCAGTAAAATAAATATAACTTCATAATTGGTAGGTTTATAGGTCTTGGTTTTAAATCATTTAATGAAACTATATTCTCTTTTATAATCAAAATATGTCTTCATTTTCTAATCATCTTCTTATCATTTTATACTTTGATTACAGGGAGATTGCATTATATTAGAAGACATGGACAACCTCACCATCTACACAGAATTCCTGCTAATGGATGTGGCAACCTCCCAGGAGATCCAAATCTTGCAAGGTCTGCTTTTCTTAGTGATTTATCTGGGAGCCCTGACTGAGAATCTTCTCACTGCTGCTGTCATTGTCACTGACCCACAGCTACACTCTCCAATGTATTTCTTTTTAGGCCATTTATCTCTCACAGATCTTTGCTGCATTTCAGTCATTGTTCCTAAATTGATTTTGAATTCTCTGACAGGCAGTAAATTGATTTCTCTCACAAAATGTGCTCCTCAGATTTTCCTATTCATCTTTATATCCACAGAGCTGGCCTTCTTTGTAGTGATGTCCTATAATCACTATGTTGTCATCTGCCACCCTCTGCATTATATGTTCACTATTACCTCATATCTTTGCACTCAGGCAGCCTGTGGCTCATGGGCAAGTGGGCATGTAAATTCTGCTTTCCACACAGGCACCATGTTCAGATTTCCCTTCACAAAGTCCAATGTGATTTAGCAATATTTCTGTGATGTGCCTCAAATTTTCAGAGTCCGTAGCTTTAGCTATTAGTGCTTTTGTTATATTCTTATGTTCTGTTTTTTTGTTTAAGTCATGTATTGATATCTTTTCAATGATACTTAGGATGCATTCTGTGGAAGCCCATAACAAAGCCTTATCCACCAGTACCACACAGTTGGCAATTCTTATTTTATTTGAAATTACTGTGTTGATTGCTGTATTTGGTCCCAAAGCAAGTAAAGCATCTTTTAATAATCTCCTCATGGCCATGTTCTACACCACTGTGCCCCCATTATTAAATTCCATTATTTATAACCTATGAAACAGAGAGATTAACACATGTATATACAGAAAGTTCCACAAATATTTGGAGTTCTCAAGTGAAAATTTATTGAATAAAAAGTTCTGAAAAATATTTTAATGATGTTTATGTTATATTTTATATATGTTATTAAAGTTGAATCTATCCATGCAAAATATCTAAAGTGTTTTTCCTCTGTGTTTGTGTGTGTGTGTGTGTGTATATATATATATAGATAGATAGATATAGATATATATAGATATATATAATGTACATATATGAACATGAGTAATAGTAAGGTATGCATCTCTATCCCTTAATTTTTTAATTCGATAATTTTTGCTATTTGTGCATTCTTTGAGAAAATATTTTGCAGATTGTCAAAATGTTTGGAATGTGCTTAGGATGATTTTGACCTGAAGTCAACAATGAGATCATTTGGAGAAGACCATGCCTTTTATGACACTGCCTTAACAATGACGTTTACCTTTAAGAGAACTTCAAGGGAATGGGTACAGCCTCACGGGAACAAAATATGGAACATTATGGGTTAGAGCAACATATTCTTTAAAGTGTAGTCTTTGCGCTCATTCTCATACATGTGTCTTGGCTGATTTATAAGGTAATTAGAACTAAGGTGTATCTTACTGGTGAAGACAAGTTAAGGATATATCACTTAGACTTGTGTTAAAATTAGAACTCAAGAACAGTTGCTTCCACCATTGAAAAGTGGATTATAGTAACCTGGTTCTCAACACAGAATATTCTTGGGAAGATTTTGTTCTCTCCTTGAAGCTAGTGATGAGAAGATAAAGGTCATGCTCAATTCATTCATGCTTTTTGCTTTATGAAGAATAAAGAACCAGTAATTAAATAGGAGTGAGATATAGAAATACATAGAATCAGATTTTCACTGCACATCAGTTATTGCTTGCATAATGAGATGAAAATTTTTCTCCTATTAAGGAAAACTAATATTCTCAAGAAGGAAATAATTCTATCTTATTGATCCCAGAGCCTGAGTGAGCATTGTGATTCCTAAAAATTATGTTATTTTATTTATTTATATCTCATAATTGCATCCCAAGATTGCCATAAAGGCTGTGTTTTTATATTAGATTCCATAACTAAAAAATCTTTTAGCATTTAGGAAGTTATGAATATTTAACTTCAGCTTTCATCCTTCATTTGGTGAAATAGACACAATAGGTTCATTATACCTCAGTATCTCTTGTTCAATAGAGAATCATTTAGAGCATGAATGCCAGGAACCTCATACCATCCCAAACTAATAATCTTAGTAAAATCTGAAATGTATCCATATTCCTCCAAACTGAAATATATCCAGATATTTTAATATTTCAAAACTTGAGGACCAATTCATATTTCTTTTGAAAATAATTTCTTCCAGCCTGGTCTTCAGTTCCTTGGCAAAAGAAATCATTGCCCCCTTTTATATTCAAGTACCCCTCTAACAAATAATGGAAGATACACTGCTGAGATCTCCAGATCATTTACTTCTCCTTAAGTCCTTATTTTCCATTTCTTCCCTGCATTAATGTATTATAGTCATGGCCTCTGGTTTAGCTGATCTTTGTGTCCCTGAATATAAACATTAACCCACTCATCCATAGATACTAGGAAATTTAGAGTTCATGTTTGTCAGAGCAAGAAACCCAAAATCCCCTTGTGAATTAATGGATTGTGAACAATGGGATTTTCATATTTATTTCTTGTCTAAGGAATCTTTATCTATCATGATAACTTCAAGAAGTATTCATTTGTTAGTCTCTAAATTAATTACAGTTTTGACTTTCATATATTTTTCTTTAATCTATATGGTGTTGAGTATGTAGGGTGAGAAGAAGTTGTGAAATTTCATTTTACCCAATATGATTGCCCAACTGTCCAAACACAATTTACTCAAAAGCATATATTATTGTCATTGAACAATCACACATGACCTCTGTCATAAGTTAAATGTTCCTATAAGAGCAGCTCTGTAACCATTTATTCTTTTGCATGCAACTCTGACTTTTCCTGCACAATAGACATATTTACATGAACTATCAACAATTTTATCAGGGAAAATGATTGTGTCTTAAGTCACCAGCTGCCATGACAAATACCAGACAGTGGGTTGTCTTAATAATGGGAATTTACTTGCTAATGGTTTCAGAATTTGGAGGATTGCTTCTTCCAGGTGTCTGTAGTGAGCTGATGGGTTAGCAATCCTTGTGGTTCCCTGGCTTTCTGGTCACATGTCAATGTCCTTCCCTCTCTCTCCCCTGTTCCAATTGATTTCCTGCTTATGGATCATTCCTTTGACTTTCTCTTTTTTAAGGTTTCCAGTAACAGGATAAGCTCCATACTGATTCAATGGACACACCTTAACTATAAAATGCATCTTTGACAGGTCCTCTTAAAAATGGGTTCACAGCCACAAAAATGAATAAACTTTAAGAGCAAGTTTTTTTTTCCTGAGATATGTAATTTAATCTGCCATTTTTGCCTAAATTAAAAAAATTTTTTTTTCTTTATAACTAGAAATTATTCAACGTAAATGCATGAAAATGATTGATCTTAGGATGTGGATTTTTAAAACTGGATTGTTTTCCTTTGAAAGTATAGTTAATGATAAATGGAATAAGATGTGGCTGAATGTGTTTTGCTCATTAAATATTGGATATTATTTCTTTAGTGTATAGAATTATTTAGAGAACTAAATAACCAATGATATATATGCATTCCACTTGGGTACCCATGTAAGAGGAGAATTTAAGTGATAGAGTTCTCAATTATTATTTGATTAATTGAGGGAATATTGCTATTTCTATTGAACCAATATTGGTGAAATTAAAGTAAATATATTTAATAAATAGAGTGCAAATATATTTCAAGTTTTTTTTACAATAACCTCAGGAAATGAATAAAACAATGGTTTTTGATCCCTTTGTTAAACCTAGTTTAAAACTTGAAATTTAAACTCTATTTGGCAGGGTGTACTAACTAATATAGTGTTAATCAGAAAGAAATAATTTTCCAAAACAAATTTAGAATCTAACTCATAATTATAAACATAGTCCTAATGCAAAACAAACAAAAACAGAATCCTAAATGTTTATCATGTTCCTTTTTCATTCCATAAATCTTTCCTTCTGGCTTAAAGTAAAAATCACTGTCCTGAAATGTAATAAATAATTCCTTGTTCTCACTATGATTCAAAAAGGATCTGATTGCTTTCTGAGTAGTGAGATGACTTTCTCTGCAATGCCCCTTTTAGGAGAGGATCATAATGTTCCAAATCATTAAGTCCAGGCATGACCTCTTGAAGTTTTTTGGCCAAGGTAGTGAAAGTAGAACTAAAAGATGTGTATTTGAAAGCTAATATACCTGTACACCTTTAAAAAATATGATTTCTTCTGCCACAAAACCTGCAACATCCTATACAAAGGCTTTCCAATAGCCTAAGCATGGAATATGGATTGTCACCATTAAAGCCGTAGCCTAAACACAAGAGGCCAGTGTCATTGTGGAAAATAATCTTTGTTGCTCTCAGCACCAATACTTAAAATTTTTGTTTAGTGCAATTTAATCTGGTTTTAGCTGACTCACACAAGGTCAAATGATTTCCCAAAGAAGTTGTGTCAACTTATATACACACTCCAGCAATATATCAGTATTTTAATATTAAACATCCTCTCAGGCAATTGGTGCATCCATATTTATTTGTAGTTATACTTTTAAAAAAATCCTTCAGAACTAATGGCACAGAACATACTGTTATTCATAAAGTATTTGTGCTTCTTCTTTTAAATCCCTGTCTGACCTTACATATTACATTTATTTTCTTGTCATTTTCTTTAATGCATTTGAATTATTTCAACCATTACATATGAAAAGTCTGAATGATTTATTGTTTTCCTATTATATTCATTTTTATTTGCAACCTTTTTTTCATATATATGCATTTATACATATATACATATATATTATTTTCACATGTCCTAATTTTTTTGAATTGGGGTACTTTTTAATTGACTTCATTTCCATGTAAAACCAATTTTTACTGTTATATGAAATATGTAGATGTGTTTCATTTATATATTCATAAACGTAATTGCCTAAGCATACTTTTCTTTTGTAGGAGGACTGTGCTGTCATTATGGGTTTCATGTGATTTGTACTATAATGAAGGAATTCATGTCTGTTGAAATGTTTTCAATGAACCAATAAACTGGGAGAATTGACTTGATTTTAAGGGTAGAGAAATCACCTGAATTTCCCAAAAATATCAACTGAGAAATGCTCATACTCATTCAAAAAGGAAAAATAATGGAACAAACAATTAGTATTTCCTCCTTTTTTTCCTTAGGGCAATATCTGATGCTGTTTGGATTTAGAATACCTGTCACATGTTCTCATGGAAGGATGAAATGTAGTCATTTCAAATACACTTCTTCCAATTATTTGTCTCACCCATATTTGTCTTTTGAGTTCAACATTTTAAGCATTTTTCACTTATTCTGTCCATTAAACTTTTCTTATCCATTAGAAAAGTATTTCACATTAGTCAGAAAATAATTAAATTTGATCCATTTCTAAAACCTCATTATCACACATATACACACACTCATTCTTAGAAGAGGTAGATAAAGCTGATAGATGGATAGATGGATCAATAGTGGCAATAAACACATATTTGAAAATAGAATATTGGTATTTGTCTTTATGCTTGTATAATAGTTGGATCTTCACATTAGCATGAGATTAAATTTTATTATTCTAAATATATGTGAATACATAATTTACATATTCATAAATAATACAAAAAATAATGGAGGAGTAAAAAAAGCAGATATTTGAAACCCATAAATGATTATTAAAAATCATTTTCCCTGTGTATAGACAGTTAACAATATACAAATTCATAAGATTTTCAAAATTAATATATGTATTAGATAATCATAACTGTATTTCAAAAATATTCCTTATTATACCAGAGTATTGTATTTCTCTACTTATTGCATGTTTTCCCAATATTTAATACAATGTCATATAAATTGCTAAACAATTAATGAGTATATAAATTTGGATAAGAGGGCTATTATGAAAGAATAAGCATCTCTGTTTTTTAATCTAGAGGTTAACAATATTTCTAATCATATTACACTTCGTGAAAAATATCAAGATTTATCAATTTTCAAATATAAGCATCTCATACTTATTGTCTAATGACATTGTGCATTAACACCAAACACTCGAATGACAAGTGACAAATTTGGCAGAGGTTTATGAGCTTTGCAAAGAAAGACACTTCAGATTTTTGTATTTCTTGTGGAATTATAAACTCTGCATAGCTTTTCTGCTTAATATGTTTTATTCCTTTAAAATATTTTTATTTAAAAATTTTTATTTATAATTATTTTACCATTAAAATAATAATACGGTGACTTTTTAAAAAAAGACTACATCAGTAGCATTAGTTATATTTTCTATAATGTGTTACCCTCAACTCTATTCATTTGCATTTATATGATAAATCTTAATAAAAATTCTACATACATTAAACATCAGCTCCCATTCTTGACCCAAATTCTATCTTCTAGTAACCTATAATCTAGAGTTTACCTCCATGAGTTTACTCATCATATTTACCTCATATTTGAGAGACTATACAATGTTTGTCCTTTTGTGTCTAGTTTATTTTACTCAGTATAATGTCCTCAAGGTCCATCCATGATGACATATGCACCCCAATCTCATTTTTCTTACAGCTAAACAGTATTCCATTGATGTATTTACCACATTCATTCATATTCATTCATCGGTTGATAGGCACTTGGGCTGTTTCTATATTTTAGCAATTGAGACTAATACTGTCATGAACACCAGTGTACAAAAGTCATTTTGCCACCTTGTTTTCAGTTCTTCTGAATACATTCCTAGTAATGTGGTTGCTGGATCCTACAGCAATTCTATATTCAGTTTCTTCAGTTACTGCCAAACTGTCTTCCAGAGAGGCTGCACCATTCTTCATTCCCACCAAGAATGAAGGAGTATTCCTATTTCTCATTATCTTCTCCAGCACCTGTAGTTTTCTTCCTTTTTAAAATAAGGGCCATTCTATGAGTTGTGAAATGGTATCTCAGTGTAGTTTTGATTTTGACTTCCCTAATAGCTAGTGATGGTGAACATTTTTGCATGTGCTGTTTGGTTATTGTAATTTTTTTTTTTTTTTTAGAAAAAAATGTCTACTCTGGTCATTTGTCCATTTTTAAAAATGTTTTTCTGGTCCTTTTATTATTGGGTTGTATGATCTGTTTATACATCTTGTGTGATATGTGGTTGACAAATATTTTTTCCCATTGAGTAGGCTGTCTTTGTGTTTTTTTCACAAATTCTTTTGAAGTACCAAATTGTTTAATTATGATGAAGTCCCATTTATTTATTTTTTCTTTGGTTGCTTGTGTTTTGGGTGTAAGTTTTAAGAAACTATTGCATACCACAAGGTCTTGAAGATGTTTTCTTATATTTTCCTCTAGGAGTTTTATGGTTTTCACTTTCATATTTTATCCTTGATCCATTTTGAGTTAATTTTTGTATACAATATGAGATAGGGGTTCTCTTTTTTTCTTTCTGGATATGAATATCTATTTCTCCCAGCACCATTTATTGCATAGAACATTTTGATCCAGCTGGGTGGGCTTGAAAGCCTTGTCAAAATCCCCTTGACCATAGATGTGAGGGTCTATTTCTGAGATCACAATTTGGTTCCATTTGTCAATATGTCTATCTTTATGCCAGTAACATTCTGTTTTTACTACTGTAGCTAATTAATATTCTTTAATGTCAAGAAGTGAAAGTCCTCTAACTTTATTCTTTTTAAAGACATCCTTGGATTTTTGAGTCCATTTCCCTTCCAAATAAATTTGATAAAAGGTTTTCTATTTTTGCGAAAAAGGTTGTTTAGATTTTGATTTGTAATCCTTGAATCTGTAAATCAGTTTAGGTAAAATTGATTTCTTAACAATATTTAGTCTTCGAATACATGAACATAGAATATTTGTCCATATATTTATGTCTTCTTGGTTTCTTTTAGCAATATATTTTTTAGTTTTCTGAATACAGATCCTTTAAGTTCTCAGTTAAGTTTATTCCTAAATATTTGCTTATTTTAGTCACTATTATAAAAGGAATTTCCTCTTCCTATTACTCATCAGTAGTTTATAAATATGCTACAGAATTTTCCATATTAATCTTGTATCCTGTCACATTTCTGAACTAGTCTATTAGTTCTAGCAGATCTGTTTGGGATTTTTTGGAATTTTCAAGTTATAGGATCATATCTCCAGTGAACAGCAAAAGTTTTATTATTCATTTCCTGTTCAAGTGCCTTTTATTTCTGTTTCTTGTCTAATTTTTCTAGCTAGAACTTCTAGCACAATATTGAATAAAATTGATGACACTGGACACTTTTATTTAGGGCTCTTTTTTAACAAATCAATTTTATTGATATATATTAATGAATCATAATCCATCCAAAGTGTACCATCAAAAGTATTTAGTAAAATCACATAATTGTGCATTCATCACTTCAGTCATTCTTAGAGCATGACTAATGTCCAGCAACAATAACACAATACTGAAAAACAAAAACCAACCAACCAAACAAATCTCATCACCTCTCAATCTCACTATGCTTCCTCTGCCATACATAGATGCTATTCTGTTTCCATCTGTTGTAGGATATAGAAAACATCTTTCCTGCTCCTACTCCCTTTAACTTTTCCAGCACCCTATCAGCCCTGATACCCCCTCCCAACCCCCCTTTAACTTGGCCGCTAAGGCTAAGAGCAGCCTAAGCTAAGAAAAGCCCGTGTCTCTTAACCGTCGGCAGCGAAAAACCACCAATGCCCAACCACCATTCATCCCTGAACCCACCAATCCTTACCCTCCTCCCTGTTCGCGCCACAATCTTCCCGCCGCTCCTGCACCCGCCAATCAACAACCGCCACATCCCCCTATGCCCTATAAAATATGTTACACTTCCTGAATAAACAGGCCTGCGCCGATCGCCTAGTCTCCGCGGTTGTCTTTCTCTGCGCCGCGTTCGTCCTCCACACCCGTCACCCCCCACTGGGGGCCCCTCAGAGGCCCCCGATCTCCCCTCATCCATCTCTCTAGTATACTTGTATTTATATTTTGTAGAAAACAGTATTATTTATGAAAAATCTCCAATATTCCTATTTTACATGTGGTTTAACTATGTTATACTGTCCCAAGTTACATTTTTTAACTTACTTTCTAGTAATTTAAATGTCCTTAGGCTTCCCATTCCAACCACTCTCATACCTATTTAATAGCTCTGCTAGTC
This sequence comes from Cabassous unicinctus, assembly GCA_029593785.1. Taxonomy (NCBI): domain Eukaryota; kingdom Metazoa; phylum Chordata; class Mammalia; order Cingulata; family Chlamyphoridae; genus Cabassous; species Cabassous unicinctus. The sequence continues at coordinate 21,463 of JAQZBX010004836.1, forward strand.
AAAAACAACATGATGTGCTATCAACATTTTATTTCATTTCCAAAGATTTACAAACAATATTTTCATCAGTTCTGCACAGATTAACCATCAGCTTTCCATTCTCTACCTTCATTCTATTTTTTGGTGACATGTATTCTAATTATTAATTCCCTGAGTTTACATATTTATTTAGTTCATAATTTTACAATCATACATTATTTGTCCTTTTCAATATAGCTTGCTTCATTCAACATATTGTCCTCCAGGTTCATCCAGGTTATCATAGACTTCATGAGTTCATTTCTTCTTACTTCTACATAATATTCCATCATGTATATATCACACAATTTTTTTTTTATCTATTAATCACTTGATGGACACCTAGGTTGTTTACAACTTTTGCCTATCATGAGTAATGCCACTATGAACCTCAGTGTGCAGATGTCTATTCTTGTCACTGCTCTCATTTCTCCTGGGTATATGCCTGGTATGTTATTTCTGGGTCACATGGCAAGACTTTATTCAATTTCCTGTTTAAGGCCCATTTTAAACTCAAATCAAGGTTTTAGGGATTCATTCACTTTGATTGGCACATCAATATTTTTTCTGTTTTATTTAAGTAATATATTTTATAAATATTTCATAATTATTTACTTATTTTCCTTTATTTCTCATCACCAATACCATTTTTAGTTGTATTAAATAAACCTGCTATGAATATTAATTAGAGTATTTGTGGGTTTACAACTTGTACTAATTTCCTATTGTTGCATGTGTTCTGTTCTCATGGGTACATCATTATGAATGGACTCAATCGTTCCTAGGACAAGAAAACTTTAATTTAGTAAGAAACTCCTGAAATATTTTGCAGAATGTTGTAACATTTGTCACCAAATATTGCAAATGAAATAGATAAGAGATTTGGTTGAACAAAATCATTTGGGATTGCCTAGCATATTAATTTAAAAAAATTCCTGTCATGTGTAGTAGCATATAATTATGGGTTCAATTAGCATTTCCTTTGAAAATATATGGATGACATACTAAGCCATTAAACAAGTCCAAATAAATATACAAGAGTTAATTATGTAGTCTGGTCTCTGACCACAAAGGAATTAATTAGATTAACAACAATGAACATGTTTGAAATTGCACATAATGCATTTAAACAATCTGTGCTCCAAAAGAAATAACAAGTAAAATTTCAAAATATTTTGGATTTGAACAATAGTGAAATTACAACATATAGAGATATTGGTATATAAAAACCAGCCACAGAAGTTTAAATTGTAAGCACTTATTCTGGGAAATGGAAAGGGTCTAAAGACAAATGACCTACATTTCCTACTCCAGAAAACTGAAAAAAAAAAACAAAACAAAATGACCCTCTAGTAATTAGAAAGACAAGAGTAATGAAGAAAAGATTAGAAATCAATGATATATGAAAAACAACTGTACAGCACAAAGTGTAAACCATAATGTAAACTATAGACTTTTGTTAGTAACAATGCTTCAATATTGATTCATCAATTGTAACAAATCTACCACATTAATATATGATGATAATGATAGGGGAGACTATGTGTAGATGTCTGTGGGGGTTTATGGGAACTCCCTATAAGTTCAGTGAAACTTTTATGTGAACTAAAAATTCTCTAAAATAAAGTTTATTTTTACTGAAAAAAATACAAAAAAAATTAATCTATTTTTAAGAGTAATAAAACAAAAATGATGAAAGCCAAATGGCTTCTAGGAGAATGCCAACCAAATTGATTTCTTCTTACTTAGATTATAAAGAATAAAAGATAATGAATACAAATAGGAATATCAGGAATGAAGTAGGGGTATAGAGACCGATGGACAGATATACTCACATAGGGAAAATGAATCAAAATAAAACAATTGACAAAAATTTTCATTGCTAATGATAAAAATTGAGTTTCACATGAAAATTAGAATTTTTAAAAATTTGTGTCTTCCCCCAAAACTTGACAGCTTCTCAAAATTTAAAGAGCTATATGATAGAATTGCTAGCGATATTAAAAATTTGATTTATTTTGGTATTATTTAGTGAAATATGTGATATTTGGAATATCAGCATCACTCAATTGAAATAATATTTTCCAGATGACTAATACATGAATTTACAAAATCATTCATGGGTAAAAAAAAAAAAATCAAAGTTCTAAATAGATTAATGAATTTACATGTAACTGAATATGAAAAGAGCATTAATATAGTTTTAGAATTAAAATCCTCACTATTTTCAAGAAATCATCAATTGTTTCATTTTAGTGTAAAATAGAGTATAAAACTCTCTTAATGATGACCCGAAAGTATTTATCAAACATTCCTTTTGTTTTCTAATAATATATCTTTCTGATGCCACACTTTCTCAATTTTTAAAATTTGTTTAAATTAGATGTTTCTCTAATTTAAACAAAACATCTTTCAACAGAATGAATGAAGCAATATATATATTAGCTTTCAGCTGTCTCCAAATAACCCTGGATTAAAGAAATAATCACAAGTGCAAAATTATATCTTTCTTCTCACTGATTTAATTTTGGATTTGGGAAATAATATATTTGTGCATAAAGAAAGGTTTTTAAAATTAATATATAAGATATTTATTAGTTTTAATGATTTTAATCAGGATATATGTCCATCAGTTATAATTTCTAATATAGTAATTTCTAATATAAATAAACCACATTAATATAGGTCCTGGAGAATTATATATTTAAATTATAAAATTAAAATGTTTCAAGTCTATGTGATCCCAGAAAGCAAGAAAAATATTGAAAACTAATGATATATGTAAATTTTATTTATATAATCAAAATTGGAATGAACCTGAAGTATTATATTTTGAATGTGTTTTGCCTGCCATTATCTTCTTTTAAGTTCCATATTTCCATGAATTAAAAATATTAGTGATTTATTGGTTTACTGGACATTGATCTTCCCTTCATCCCAAGTTGATAAATCTGGCCAGGTCTTCATATATATTTTAAACACTCCACATTACCTTTGTTTTGTCAGTGTGGTAGTTTGAGGTTTTTGTAGACCTGAGAAAAGTATATGTCCTTAAAGATCATCCATTCCTGTGGGTGTGAAGTTATTTTAAGTGGGAAGTTTTGATTAGATCACTTCAGTTAAGGGTCTTTGGTTAGATTACTTTAATAAGGCATGAATCATGGTGGGTCTTAATCTTCTTTCTGTAGACCTTTATAAATGGAATGATACAGAGAGACAGAGAAATGACATAGAAGATGAGAGAGAAGACACAGGAGCCAGAGAGGAACCCAAAGAAACTGAAAGAGAAAACCACAGATGGAGCACCCAGAAGCTGAAATTAATGGCGCCTGGAGGAGAAGGCTGAGAGAAGCAGATACTCCTACCATGTGCCTAACCACATGAGAGGAGTTCAGGATTGCCTGCAGCCAGTCTTCAGGAAGAGAGCACCTTGATGAGGCCTTGATTTGGACACTTTTCTCAGCTTCAGAACTGTAAGCTTGCAAGGCAATAGACCCTATTATAAAGCAACCCATTTCTGTTATATTGCTTTCCACAGCTTCTGGCAAACCAAAACATTCAGGGACAGATTTCTGCCTCCATCAAGCTGATCAATAATTTAGAGTTCTTATTTTTGCCTAAAATAACAAAATACAGAGACTGAGAATTTGAAGTAATGAAAGTAGGTAAAGCTCTGCTTGGCCTCTGTGAAACCACTGCTAAGTTTACCCATCTCTGTGCAGCCACAGTTGTCCTTTAGTGAGTTGTCCTTCCATAGATTTGAATTCTTGGGGTTTATCCTTCCATAGATTTGAATTCTTATCTACACTCAATAAAGTTTGCCTGTTGACTTTTGTTAACTGTATTGACATCCTGGAGGGGTGGGTAGAGACTTTTTCTTTTTTGAGTTGTGTAGCCCTTTATTAGCAACTAAAATAGAAGGTATCTGTTGAACAACATGGGTAGCAATTGTCTATAACTGGAGATTTATTAGAATCTAATACAAATAATTTATAAATGCAATTTCTTCATTAAAAAACGTCCACCCTTCTTTGTGTACAATTTGCAAAACTATTCTGAAAGCAGAATATATGGGCACAAGTCTGCAGAGAGTGAAAATTAGGATATGGTAAATGCTTTACAGGTTACTTTCAAAAATCTTTCTGCCAAAACTAGGCATTTACACTCTTATCTTTTTTGATGAAAATATTTTGATGCTGGCCTTCCTTCCACTGCCCTAAACAACAAAGCAATTTTTAAATGAGATAAAATTAAGGAAGGACTACACCTACTAGAAAAGAAGAGAAGAAAGCTCTGTTAGTTTGAGGGTTCAGAATCCCCCAAAACCAGGAACAGTATCTTTGTAAGGGGTAGGCTGGGACCCAGACAGAGTATGAGTATGTGCAGGTGGCAGCCCTGAGAATTCAGAACTTCAGTGGACTGTGAGTGCTCCAGCTGCATAACTCACTAAACTGTCTTGCCAGTTTCTACACTGGCTTGTCTGGGCATAATTCAGAAAGGAAAAGCTCATATTCATTCTATTCTTCTGCTCTGTAATAGCATTTAATAACACCGCAATGGGATGTTTTCTACATATTGTATTATGGTATTTCTTCAAGTAATTGTTAAAGATATGGGGTCTAATTTTTCTATAATATTCATATCCACTTTATCTAGATGTTCGATAGATCTATAAATCTCCCCCTGGGATTCATCATATTAACTGTGATGGAAACTTTGACCTTTCCGTGACTTTATATGTATAAGACAAATGCATTTCAATACTGTGTTCATTTTCATCTGTCTGCAGAGACACACATTTGAACATTCCTGTCTTCCATAGTTCTCTATAAATCTTTTGGCCAATACGAAGGCCATACATCAGTGTCCTATATTGATCCACGCTCAAAAGTGCACATCGGGAGGCGCACATGATGGGAAGGCCCAAGGATGAAAATTCCCCAGGTAATAGATAGATCCGCTTATTTATAAGCATAAGCAGCATAAGAGCCACAGTAGGTATATCCTGCATGGGGTGCAATAATGGCTCTAGCAGAGCTTTTTGTAGACTCTACTTGTGAAAGTCAGTCTTCGAGCTGTGCATTCAGCTGAGGTCCTGAGGCTGTGTACCAGCTACCGACGTGACTGGCTTCCGGGTAGACCACTCGGTTGAACATCTTGGAGCCTGTGCCGCCTATTGTGCAGGAGGATGAATCAGCCGGCGGTGGGTGTAGCTCCAAGAGCGGCTTGGCTAGGGGACGAGGCACCGCGGGTCTAGCCCAGGAGAAGCTGGCAGCGGGGAGGGAATCAGTCTAGCACAGTAGGAGGGGGAAGAGAAGGAGATGGTGGCCGAGGAGGAAGAGGAGATGGCAGCTGGGGAGACAGCAGCAACAATCACCACAAACTCAGGCGGCCGCTGGAAGATGGGGCCAGCCGTGGCTTCACTGAAGACGGGAAAGCCCTGGCCCCAACCCGCGGAGTCGCCGCTGCTTCCCAGCCACGGCTGTTTCTGCCAAACAACCGGGCACAGTCCCCTTACCTCCCAATCAGCTGTCCCAGCTACCGCTGGTGGAGACTTATTTTTTGAGCCACTACTTCCTAGACTTCCCTGAGCTGCTTAACATGCAAAGTTCTGATTTTCTCCGATTGGCAGTTGTTAATAGGAATTTTCAGATAATGATAAATTGGCTAAAATAGGTAAATTAAACAAAATAAAGATCTGCTGGGGCTCCGTGAAACAATTTTTTGTGGGTTACTGTATCTGTTAAAGCCAAAATGTCCTTTACTGAGTTGAGTGATTTCTCTTTTTATAGATTTGTCTCCTTTCTAGTAATAAGTCTTTCCATGCTGAATCTCACTGATTATGTTGATATCTTGCAGAGCTACAAAACTCTTCTATTTTGAACTCATTTCCTAGACTATCCACAGAGTTTTTTTTAGCTTCCCCAATATAATGATTCTTTTCCAATTGACAGCTTTTAATAAGAATTTTCAGAATAAAGACAAATTGGCTAATTTCCTAAAATTTCTGAGTTGTAGTTTCTCACATTTTGATGGTCACCTAATACAGGGATAAGTTCCTTATGCAATGATTACATTCAATATCTTTTGGTTAGTAAAGAGAACACTCTATGCCACACATCTTTTTCTTTTACTTGATTTCCTTGTAAAATTCCTTCTAAAATTTATTTTTCTTTCATTTAGTAGTTCCTGATCAATTACTCTTTCCTTTTCTTGTGATTATTGCTTTTCAATATTATATGAATTTTCTCATGCCATAATATTAGTATAAAACATTAAAAATATAATTTTATCAGTGGTTGCATGATGTCTTGGATATATTGTAATGGGATACATCATAGTTATAATCAGACATAAAATTGAAAATGTGTTGAGTCTACAATGAAGTAGAAACCATTCCCCAATATTTCTTTTTTCCTTATATTAAGCACTACTTTATTAAGTTTTTTACTAATAAACACTATTTCAAATTTAAATAATCTCAAGTGCATAGCCAAAGAATCCTGACCAATCAGGAGATGAAATAAAACTGGCCTTTGGAGGATGTAATTACTAATTCCCCAAGAGGTGTCAGAGAAATTATCCATACAGGTACGTCCTGAAGAATAACAGTATTTATGTAATACAGAGGTAGACTGATTCATAAGATTTAGGGTATACATGAATCTCTCTGAGAAGTTTCATTTGAATTTCATTAGTAAACTAAGAAATAGGAGCATGGATTTTGTAAAGTCTCTTTAAATATTGTAAAAGAAATATTTATGTCAAGGGGGATACACTTGTCATCTCATTTCTCAGGTATATTTGTGTTAATTGATGTGTTTCTTTAAAACGAGTAATGTTGAATTCACTGAAATAGCATGCTATGTGTCAAGAACATTAACATACATAAATATATCCATTTTATGGCGTGATTTATGCTGAAGAATATGTTTGTTTTAGTGAAAGCTCTATGAGTAAATACTTCTTGAGGTACATTCTAGAGAATAACCAAGAAATTTACATGCAATAGTATTTTGTTTGACGTTTCTTGGAACTTATTCCATAAAAACAAAAATAGTCCTTAAAATTTCAAAGGAAAGGTCAGTATACACAGTGCAGATTTTCCTATGAAAAAAACTGACTCTTTTTGTTGTTGGATGTAAGGAACCACCTTTGTTGTCTCTGGATTCTTTAAAACATCATTGTATTTCAACTGTTTAACAGTTGATGAGGAATAAGAATCCCCCTCCCTATGTTGTTTTACACATATAAAATTATGAATTATGTAATTTCTAAATACCCCTTAGGTAATAAGGAGTTTAGAAAAATCCCTGAACTGTCTCATATATCCAAAGCTATTTATTCAAACATCATGATACACTATGGAGTAGTAGTTGTAAGGTAAATTTAGCAGAGAGAAACTTGACAAATTTCAGAGACTGAGGAGAAAGATGCAAACTTAAAAGATGGAGAATAGTTAGGGAAATTCTAAGGATCAATAACAAAGCATAGTTTTGATAAAGAAAATGAAAATAGCTGAGAGTTTTGTTTGGGCCTGTAACTTACCCTTTAGTTCAATAATGTGAACTTAGCAACTGTGTTAGAATGTAACCTTTTACCCACTGAGTTCATCTGTGCTTAGACACCAGAGTTCCCATTCTGGCCCTTGTTTATCACCATCCTCACAAGGCCCCTGCACATTCCTCTCGAAGCAGTCAGGCAGTGCCCAAAAGAGCATGCCCCACCCTGAGAAAGCTAATTTTGTACTTTCCCACCATATACCTTAGTGCCATATATACATGCCCCTTCTAAAAACCTGATTCGTTCTCCCAGTTCAAAAGCAGGACTCCCAACCTAGGGGACTGGATGAAGTCTTACTTTAGACCCCTGCCATGCCAGCGATCTATTAAACTTCTCCACCTGAACCTTGGTCTGTCTCTGAGCCTCATTGAACTGGGACCTAACACTCTGAGTATTATTTTCACTGTTTAATAAATTATCTCCTTGAAGGAATTCCTTTTCTTTATAAAAAATGAGGATGATAGAATAAGTCAAACATAATTGCAATGATTGCTATATAAAAACAATTTGCATTAAATATTTAGCAAAAACATGCAAAATGCATATTAATATAACCAATGTAGGAAAATCAACATTATTTTTATTATTCACATAAATGATAACAAAAATTATAGTGATGTTGCAATGACAAGTGAAGCATATAAGTAAAATAATCTTTGTATGAAGTCTAATATATTTATGGTTATAACTCTTTAATTCTTAGTTTTTCATATATGAAAATTATAAGTATGGAAATTAGGTATCTACTAATTATTTTATCATTGAAAATTAGTTATGATTGAAACAAGATTGGTTTATGATTGTTAGTGCTTCAAAACAGTCACAAATAGAGTAATTGTGTAAGAATAGTTACTTTAAATGAAGAGATTTCAAAAAAATAGAGAAGAGCATGCAGGGTGGATATTTAGATAGAATGATAGTCCTTCATAAATATTGGGAATCATTTCTGTTGGAAGAGAGGATGCTTTATGGCAGGCACATTTCAGGTGGGATATTTTCTTAGAAACTGTCAACTGGTAAGAATGTGAAGTAGAGTTACAGCAAGAGAAACCTGTCTATGAATTGACAAAAGGAAAAAGGAATCGATTAGATTTTATGTCCAATAACCATTTATGGATGATGCTGCAAAGGAAGAAAGAAAGGACACTTTCATGTTTCATGGAACACTTCCAAGAAAGATAGATATGCATAATTTTTCTGGTCTCATTTGAATTAATATTTTCAGAAGACCTCAGAAACTTGACTAGCAGTGTTACTTAAACAGTTTCTAATTCAGCTGGCCACAGAACAAGATACATCAAAATTCACTCCTCCTAGTCATGATAAGTGTTGAGAACTGGTAGTGAGTGTAGAAAGTTCATAAAAATTCACTAATACAGACTCTCTAATATAGTATGTCTAGAACAATTTTTGATGTTGAATAAAAGAAGATGGCAATGATCGGGCATTTCTAAAAAGTTTGAAAATATATTAAAAGAAATAGTGTGTATGTGAAAATAACTGAGAAGTGTATGTAACTACTCTTATTTTAAATTACTTTATGATTCTCTGAGGCTATGAATATTGAAATTAACATATATTATTAGAGTTAGGAAAATCGTAAAAGAAATATATGCATTCTCTGATTTCTACATAATGTCTTTTTCCCATTTCCTCTATGTTGACACAAAATTTGAAAGAAGTTTAACTATATTTGAGATATGTACTTAAGTTCGCATCTATCCCTGTAAAATATTCAATTTTATTATCTGTACATTTTTGTTGTTTACACCGTGATGTGAAGTATACACCTCTGTGTCCTATTTTATCACATTCAATACTATACTTGTGGAATTTTTGCATTATTCTTGAAAATATTTTCCAAAATGTTGTGAAAAAAGACTGGAATGATTTTGAACAAAAAACAAAGAACATCATATGCATAAGACCATACCCTATTCACCAAGTACTTCAACAGATGTCTCTATAATTGGGAGAGATTCAGGGTACAGTCACAGCAAATAGGCAGAGGATATTGAAAGATTGGTTTACAGAAGCCTCCTGTTTAAAATGCTCTCTTAGCACTCACTCATACTGTGTCTGGATTTAGAAATAAAGTTATTAGAAATACAACCAAGTGAGGAATTAAGGCCATGATTAGGATTAAGAACTGAAGCTCTTGTTAATTTTGGAAATCTTGGAGTTGCTTATTTTATTGAAAATGTGAAATATTAGAACACTGGCCTTCAACAGGGATATGGTTTGGAAGCTTTTCATGCCTTTATGAACCAGGGATAAAAAATGTATGCAGTGCTTAATTTATTCAAGCTTTCTGAAATATGAAGAAAAAGGAGTTACTGAGCAGAGAGAGATTTAACAATCAACGGCAATGAATTTTTCCCACAGGAACTGGATATTGCTTATTCTATGTGATTCACTTTTCCCACCAAAATGAGAAATAAAAGCTTACCCTAGGGAGTGGAGGTGACTCAAGCAGTTGGGCACCTGTCTTCCACATGGGAGGTCCAGGGTTTGGTTCTGGTGCCTCCTAAAGAAGATGAGCAGGTGCTGCAACCACTGCAGATGCCACAACTGCTGCAACCTACAGACACCACAACCAGTAGATGCTGCAACCAGCAGATGCCACAACCAACAAAGAGCCACAGCCAGCAGAGATCTGATGTGGCTCAGGCGGTTGGACACTTGCTTCCCAATGGGGATATCCCAGGTTTAGTTGCTGGTGGCTCCCACAAAGCTTACTTTCACCAGATGGAAAGTGTTTTATCCAGTTCTGGTTGCCAAAATCTTAGCTAATATCTTAGTGACTAAATAATATACTAACCTTCTAATGTCTAAGAATTGAATAACAGGAAACCAGCCTTTGTACTTTAAAAACCATACCTAGAAAATATTCAGCCTTAAGAAACTTACCATCATTTAACTTAAGCCTTCAACCTGCAATTGGTACAAAGAACCCAATACGCTCATTATGGCTCAATATATAATAATATATTATATATAAATATATATATAATATATTATTCAGTATAGAAGCAAGTGGAATTAATACCACAAACCTTATGCTACCCAAAAGTATTAACTCTAGTAAAAGTCTGGAATGTGTTTATATTCAACAAATTTCATTTTCTATACTACTATAAATAAGGATTTCATAATGTAGTTTTTAAAAATTAATATTTCCATACCTTGCACATCCAAACAGCTGTTTCCTGGAGAAAGACAACTTTGGCAAGTTTTATATTCAGGTAACATTTGAAAATCAGTAATTACATTTCTGGATCTTTGCATGATGAAATAGGTCTTTAATTTATACATCTTTTGATTTTTATATAATTTATATTATATGTAGAGTTACAGATCAAGAATTCTCCTCCAGACATTTGAATATGTAGAACAATTTGTTTCTAGTCCCCCAAATCGACTACTCTACTGATTCTCATTCCTCTTAATTTCTCTCAAAAATTTGATGTTTTATTCATTATTTTTCAGGTGTTTTACCATGGTATTTCTGAGTGTGTATTTTTAATTAATGTACTTGGTATGAAGTAAGCTATATTAGTCAAAAGCCTTAACTTTTTCTTCCTGAAGAATATTTTCTTAGGATTTTATTTTTGTAATTTTTAGTTGTAAAGTTCATTTTCTCTCCTTCTACTCTCACTGCAACTCACTAGGACTTAGTAGGAGCAGGTATGCCTTAAACATCACATTCTTATTGTTAAACAAACACTTTTTTAAATTTCCACGACCACTGAAAGCATATCAGAACTTTTCATTCTAAGCATTTAATAAATGTGTGGAGTGAAGATAGCTATTTAGGTAGCTAGATAGAATACTGACACAATGGATATAATACACTTTCATTTTTTATCTTAGAATTAGGACAATCAATTATTTCTTTTCTATTTTCAAAATATATATATTTTAATTCTATAGTATGTCAAGTCAATTTCAATTCTTTTCAATAATACATTAATGATCTTTTTAAAATATATTGAAAGATACTATGGAAAATGTTAGAGACTGGAGGAATCCACAAATGCTGAATTGAAGAAAGAGAAAAATATCAGGACCACTTAAAGTGAACATGCATTGTTGGGAACATAGAAAACAGCAAGGAAGTAGAACAAAGAACAAAGTGTCAAAGAGAAAACAACACATACACAAGACCAGCAGCTAAATTAAACTCTAGAGTGGAGAGAGAAGCTAAACAATGGAATAAACCCATCAAGATAAAAAGATTACCAGAGGGCAAAAAAAAAACTACAAACCAAACTAAGAAACAAGAAGACATGGCCCAGTGCAATGAACAAACTAAAAACCAGGAAGAGATGCCGATAATCGAACAACAAAAAAAGGTGTCCAAACAAATATCATGGAAAAACTTAAGGAAGTGAAGGAAAAGATTAAGGATATTAAGAAGGCACTGGGAGAACATACTGAAGAAATTATAAACATACATAAAAAGATAATGGATATGATGATGATGAAAGGCACAATTCAAGAAATTAAAAGGACACTGGAAGAACATAACAGCAGATTTGAACTGGAAGAAAAAAGAGTTAGTGATGTGGAAGACAGTATATCTGAAATCAAACAGATAGTAGAACAGATAGATAAAATGATAGAAAAAATCCTGCAGGGACCTAGGGATTTAAATGACACCACAAAGTGCAAAAGCATATGCATTATTGTGGGAAAATGGCCTAAAGTTGCATGCTTCCCTGAAGCAAACAGAGCATCCTTGATGCTGATTAGAAACATTCCAGCTTTGTGCAGCATGTTCTGGGCAGATAGAACAGCAACAACAAAAAAACTTACTACATTGCAAAGAGATAGGCAGGCCTTCCCTGCATCACGTGGCCACTTTTGCAGACTCCTAATAAATACAGTGGTGAAACCAGAATCTGGGCTTTCAGTCCTTGAGACTGTTAGTCCCCTGGTCCCATCTTTTTTCTCTATCTATGTGTCTGTCTTTTCCTTAAGGTCTGTGGTGGTTTTCTTTCTGACTGTTCATTGTTGAACTCATCTCAACACATTATAGGCATCCCAGAGGGAGTAGAGAAAGGAAAGGGGACAGAAGGAGGGTTGAAGGAAAAAATGGCTGAAACCTTCCCAAACTAATTGAAAGAGATGGACATAAATGTCCAGGAAGCATAATGCAACCAAAGTGTATAAATCAAAAAAGGCCTACTACAAGAAATATACTTATCAAAATGTCCAATGCTCAAGACAAACAGAAAACATTGAAGGCAGTAAGAGAAAGGAAAACCATCACATGAAAGTGAAGCTCAATAAGATTAAGTGCAGATTTCTCATCTGAAACTATGGAGGCCAAAAGGCAGTGGTATGACATAGTGAAGGTACTAAAAGACAGAAACTTCCAGAAAGAATTCTCTATCCAGCAAAATTGGCATTGAAAAATGATGGAGAGTTCAAAATATTCACAGATAAACAGAAATTAAGAGAGTATGCCCATAATAAACCTGCACTTCAAGAAATGCTAAAGGGAGTTCTCCAGGTTGAAAGAAAAAACAGAAGAGAGAGAGTTGAGGGGAGTGGAAGAAAATCTAAAAAGATAAGAGAAATAAAAACAACATGTGACATACATAAACCCAAAGAAAATATGACTGAAAACCTTTTTATAAGCAAACAATAGCAAAAAAGGGTGGGAGTAGCTATATTAATATTGTACAACATAGCCTTTAAATGCAAAACTTTTGTAAGAGACAAAGATGGACACTATATATTTAGTAAAAGGGGTAATCTTTCAAGAAGAAAGAACAGTTCTTAAACATTTATGCACCTAAGCAGGGCTTCTCAAAATACATGAGGCCAACACTGGAAAAACTAAGTGGAGGAATAGATGCCTCTACAATTATAGTGGGGGCCTTTAATGCACCATTATCACCATTAGACAGAAAATCTCAACAGAGAATCATAATGAAACAAAGAACTCTGAATAATACTTTAGAGGATCTGGATCTAACAGGCATATACAGAACACTACACCCAAATAGAGTAGGATATACTTTCTTTTCAAGTGCAAATGTATCATGCTCCAAAATAGACCACATGCTAGGCCACAGAAAAACTCAATGAATTCAGAAAGACTGAGATTATGCAAAGTAATTTTTCTGACCACAATGAAATGAAATTGGAAATCAGTAAGGGCCAGAGAACCAGATTAGTCACAAAAATATGGAAGTAAAACAACACACTTTTATACAAACAGTGGGTCAAGAGGAAATCTCAAAAGAAATCAGTAACTCCCTTGAAATGAAAGAAAATGACAACACAGCATATCAAAACCAATGGAATGCAAAAAAAAAAAAAAAAGATGTACTGAGAGGAAAATTCATAGCCATAAATGCTTATATCAAAAAATAAGAAAGTGCTAAATTTGAAACCTAACTTCACACCTGGAGGAATGGGAAAAACAAAAACAAACTAACCATGAAGGAAGTAGAAAGACTGAAATAACAAAGCTTAAAGCAGAACCAAATGAAATAAAAAATAAGAAAGCACTAGAATTTAAAAAAAAACAAACTGGTTCTTCAAGAAGATTAATAATATTGACAACCCCTTAGCCAGAATGACAAAGAAAAAAAGAGAGCAGATGCAAATACAGAAAATAAGAAATGAGGAAGGGGATATCACCATTGACCCCACAGAAATAAAGAGTATCATAAGAGGATATTTTGAAAAAATACTTGTCAACAAGAATGATAATTTAGAAGAAATGGACAAATTCATGGAAACTCACAATCAGCCTATATTGAAGAAAGAAGAAATTGATGAACTGAACAATCCAATTACAAGTGAAGTGATAGACTCAGTCATCAAAAACCTACCAGGACCAGACAGCTTCACAGGTGAATTCTACCAAACATTCCAGAAAGAACTAACACCAATCTTGCTTAGTCTCTTCCAAAATAGAAGTAGAAGGATCATTGCCTAACTCATTCTATGAAACCAAATTTACCCTAATACCAAAGCTATATAAAAATGCCACAAGAAAGGAAAATTACAGATCAACTTCTCTAATGCACCTAGATGCTAAAATCCTCAACAAATACTTGCTAATTGCATTCAACAAAATAGCAAATGAATTATACACCATGACAAAGTGGGTTTCATTCAGGGCATTCAAGGATGTTTCAACATAAGAAAATCAATGTAATACACAATATAAACAGAATGAAAGAAAAAAAATCACCTGATCATCTCTGTAGATGCAGAAAAAGCGTTCAACAAAATCACAGCACCCTTTCCTGACAAAAACACTGCAAAAGATAGGAATAGAAGGAAACTTTCTGAACATGATAAAGGGTATATATGAAAAACCCACAGCTAAAATCATATGCAATGGTGAAATAATAAAAGCTTCTCTCTAAGATCAGGAACAAGACAAGGATGCCCACTACCACCACTCCTATTTAACATTGTCTTAGAAGTACTTGCTTGAGCACTGAGGTAAGAAAAAGGTATAAAAGCCATCAAAATTGGAAAGGAAGAAGTAAAAATTTCATTATTTGCAGATGACAGATCCTATACATAGAAAGACCTGAGAAATCTACAATTAAGATTCTAGAACTTATAAATGAGTTCAGTATAGTTGCAGGCTATCAGATCAATGCTCAAAAATCAGTAGCATTTCTGTCCATCATTTACGAGCAATCTGAGAAAGAAATCAAGAAAACAGTACCATTTACAATAGTAACTAAAAGAATCAAATAAATAGGAATAAAGTTACCTAAAGATGGAAAGGACTTATGTACAGAAAACACCACAACACTGTTAAAGGAATTCAAGGAAGACATCAATAAATGGAAGAATATTCCCTGTTCATGGATAGGAAGACAAAACATCATTAAGATGTCTTTACTACCGAAACTAATCTACACAATTAATGCATTCCTAATAAGAATCAACACAGCAATGTTTAATGAATTGGAAAAGCTAACTAGAAAATTTATTTGGAAGGGTAAGAGGCCCTGAATCACCAAGGACAAATTGAAAATGAAAAAGAAAATTGTAGGTATCACAAAGCCTGACTTTAAAACATACTACAAACCTACAGATGTCAAAACTGCATGGTATTGGCACAAGGATAGACATACTGAAGAATGGAACTGAATTGAGAGTTCTGATATAGATCCTCACATATAGAGTCATCTGATATTCGTTAAGGCCACCAAGCCCACTCAACTGGGAGAGAATGGCCTCTTTAACAAATGGTACTTGGAGAACTAGATAGCCACACCCAAAAGAATGAGAGGAACACCATCTCACACCTTATACAAAAATCAACTCACAATGGGTCAAGATCTAAATATAAGAACCAAGACCATATAAACCTTGAAATGTAATATAGGGAAACATCTATGGCAACTTGTAATTCGAAATGGTTTCATGAACTTCACCCCCAAAGCAAGAGTAGCAAGAGGAAAAATAGATAAACAGGATCTCCTCAAAATTAAATACTTCTGCACCTCAAAGGACGTTATTAAGAAAATAAAAAGGCAGCCTACCCAATGGGAGAAAATATTTGGCAACCATATATCTGATAGGAGCCTAATGTCTTGCATATATAAAGAAATCCTACACCTTGAAAATAAAAAGACAAAAAACCCATTCAAAAAATGGTCAAGCAACCTGAAAAGACAATTCTCCAAGGAAGAAAAACAAATGCCTAAAAAAAAACATGAAAAGATGCTTAACATCACTACCTATTAGGGAAATGCATATCAAAACTACAATGAGATAACATCTTACACCCAATAGAATGGTGGCTATTAAAAAAACAGCAGACTATAAGTTTGGAGAGGATGTGGAAGAATGGGAACCCTCATCCACTGCTAGTGGGAATGTAGAATGGTCCAGTATTGTGGAGGACAGTTTTGTGGTTCCTCAAAAAACTAACTATAGAACTTCCATATGATCCAGCTATTTCACTGCTGGGTATAGACCCAAAAGTATTGAAAGCAAAGACATGAACAAATATATGCAAACCAATGTTCATGGAGGCATTATTCATTATTGCCAAAAGATGGAATCAACCCAGGTGCCCACCAAGAGTTGAATGTATAAGCAAAATGTGGTAAATACATACAATGGAATATTACACAGCTGTAAGAAGGAATGAAGTGTTAACACACGGGATAGCATGCATGAATCTTGAGGACCATATGTTGACTGAAGCAAGCCAGGCATTGATGGATGAACAGTACATGACCTCACTGATATGATTTAAATAAATTGAGCAGTCTCAGAGAACTATTGTCTGCAAGACAGGTTTACAAGAAATAGATTGGTAGAAGACAGTTGTAAACGAACCCCTTACGGATGTAATCTCTGATAAGGTGAAAGTGTGTAGCTGCATAATGATGGGATATGACAGGATTTTATTGATATTGTTGGGTTGGGTGGTGCAGTGTCAACAGGTGGATAGATTAGAAAGGGAGGGTCGAAAGGTCCAGGGTACTGGTGGAAGGGTTGGGAGAGGGTCCAGGTGAACACTGTGGATTTGTGGGTATGTGGTTGAAAGTACAAAGATGGGATTGATCTTATGGCAATAGGATAAGGAAGGGTTACTGGTTTAGGATGTTGGATGGAGGGGGTGGCATTCAGGACAGGGCGCACCTGGAGCAGGCTTCTAGGGAGTGTGTGAGTGATGATTCTGTCATAATGTGTTGTATCAGTGGGTGGAAGACCTACATAATAAGCTGAAAGGAAGTGGAATCCCATCCTTGGGAGCACCGATTTGTTCACAAATAGGCAGGAGCCTTTCAAGAGCATTGGTGGTTCCTAATATGCAGGACAAAACAAGGTTTCAAGACCTTTGTCTTGTTGCATGTAACTATGAATCTTGTCATCCAAGGAGTGAAGCCAGGGGGTCAACATTGGCCCCAAGGGGAAGGTCAGGGAGTAATAAAATAAATCAAACAGGGGTATTTAGTGGGCAGTGGAAATGTTCTACATGGTCTTATGGTGATGGACACAGGACTTGGTAAATATCATCAAAATATATAAAAGTGTACAGTCTCAAATGTAAACCATACTATAAACAATTAATCATGTTTAGTAACTAAGTTTCACTATTTGTATATCAGTTATATCAAAGGTACCATCCACATATAAAAAGGTCTTAATATGGCGGAAGGAAAGTGGAAGGATGTTGGGTATATGAGAATCTCCTGTATTCTGTGTGTGACTTTGCTGTGACCTAAAACTTCTTTGAAAACAAAATGAAAAATAGTGAGACACTGGGGAATGAGTGGTGGAAGGTGCCATGGTATGGACAGGACACCAAATATTGCAGTAATGAAAGGCAAAATGTCAAATAAATTTTTAAAAATATTTTTTACTATTCAAATCATTTAATTTTATTTTTAGTTTTTAAAAATTTTTAATGTATTTCAGTTCTTGTATTTAAACTTATCAATATTGTTTCATTTTCCTATTAATTGTATTCAACTATTGTAATGGCTTCATTTCTGAAAAGCTTTGAATCACAGAAGGGTTACAAATGGGGTGGGGGATGACCGGTGGTATGTGGTGTCAGTGATGGGGGATTCATGGGAGGAAGTTCACCTTAGCAAACATATGAGGTATGTAAAAATGTTCACTGGACATTGGCACAGAGCGTGGAGACTCACACAATAACCAAGAAAATACTGAATTCCCATCCTGGAGGGCACTGTCACACTCTTTAAGGGAGCAGCAACAGTACCCCGAGTGTAGGGGCAGTGACTGGCAAAGGAGGATGATCCACTGATGGGCACTTGATATGAACGACTAGGCTTATGAGACTTTGCCCTTGAAATTGAAACTTAGCCTATTGTTATAGGGTGCTTACAGGTTTTCTCCTGAGAGCCTCCTTGTTGCTGAAATGTGGCCTCTCTCTGAACCAAACTCAGCACATGAATGCATTACCTTCCCCTCAGCTTGGGACATGACTCCTGGGGATGAGCCTCCTCACACCCAGGAATTGTGCCCAAGCACCAGCTGGCAATGCAACTGGAAAAGACCTTGAATAAAAGGGGGAAAAGGTGAAGACAAATGAGTTTATATTGCTAAAAGACTTCAATGTGAGTCAGGAGGTCATCCCAGAGGTAACGCTTATGCACATCGCAGCAGGATCTCATAGACTTCCAAAGTGGATACTACCCCAAATAATGTGGCTCTTGATGTGTCTGGAGACACCCAAGGCCTATGGCCAGCATGGATATCTCCAGAGTTTGGTACCTTGCCATTGGGCCCTACATTGGAGTTTGTGCTCCTCAGGGTGACAGAGTTGAACTCAATTATGTCTTCCCTGCACATGGCACATCTGTCCCTCTAATTAAACCTATACTTGGCACTGGAGTCTGTACATGTATGTCCAGAGACCTGAGTCTTTGGGCTGTCCATGTGCCAGCTGGGACCGGAACCCAGCGGAGTTGCAACACCTACTCTACAGCACATTGGACTCACCCAGGACAACTGGTGGGGAGATGATAATGGACAATGGCAATCCCAGGAAATGGGATGGCCAAGGGCAGGCAGGATAGTCCTATCCATCTCCCCCATGGGATATAAGGCCCTGTCAATGGAGCTTGAGTGGATGTCACCATACCAGAGTCCTCAGGATTGGAAAAAGAACTATGGACTATTGTGGACTTAATGGTATTCTACTATAGACATATTGTAATTATAGCAAAGGAAGAAATTACAACACTAATGTGGAGCCAGTGGCCACTTGAGGCTCTGGGGGCAGGGAAAGGAAAAATAGTTGTAATACTGGGGCTTATTCGAGACTTGGGATTCAGTCTGAGTAATGTTGCAACAATAGTTAGAGGCCATTGTTTATCATCACATAACATGCAGAACTGTGTGGGAGAGAGGGTAGACTACAATGTGAACTGTGGTCCATGCTTAATGGCAAAGCCACAGGTTGCATTTATCGATTGCAAGGAATGTGCTACACTAATGAAGGATGTTCATATGGGAGGGTGTGGGAGGTGAGGGGAGCGGGGCATATGGGAATCCCTATATCATTTGTGTAACATTTACATAATCTAAGTATCTTTTAAAAATTAAAAAAAATTAAAAACAGAAACAAAAACAAAAAACAAAGAAAAACCCTGCTTTTTTAGAGAAGTTATGTTGTTACAAAGCAATCATTCATAATGTGCAGAATTCCCACACAACACTCCTCTACCAACAGCCTACATTGTTGTGGAACTTTTGTTACAGACTATGAGAGAACATGATCATACTGTTACCACTAACTATGGTCTATATTTTTTCATACTTCCCTATTATTAATTAACACTCTACCTTCTTTGACATTAATGCAAGAGTATTACAATATTGCTGTTAACTATAGTCAGTAAGTTAACTTAATTGTATTTTCCCACGCATATCCATATTCTTACCACCTTGTAATAGTGATGTATATTTCTTCTTGTTCCAAATGATCTTTTTAATGCTTTAAATTACATTTATACCTATATATGTATAAAATTTCCCAATAACTCTCTTTAATCTGAGATGTATTTTTCTCTTAACAAATGGAGGATACAAAATCATATCATATCTCTTTGAGGGTATTAACTACAAGTTTTATAATGTTCCTCTGTTGGTTTAACTGTCCCAGAATATTTTAAGCCATTTGTAAAGTTTTTTATGTTACTACTCTTTCAAAATATGACTTTCTGTTATTGCTTTGTAGTCCTGATCCGTCTGTTCAAAGCTGTGCATAAGTCAACTGAAAGCTACTTCTGATCTCTGTCTCTTGAAGCCAATTGGCTGGTGAGTTCTGCTTCAGGGTACATAGGTTTGGAGCTGGCAGCAATATATAGGAGTCCTCTCAATGACACATTGGAGGACACATTCCTCACATGCTGCAATACTAAAGCCTGCCCAAGGTTTTCCTTCATAATTTCCTCAACTCAATATCTGTTTCAACACAGAAACACCCTCAGATATTTTTAAGTCTGCACATGACTGGCTGCTGACAACTTCTGATGTTAACAGGGTACGGCTAAGGGAGATGATGCTTCCCTCTCCCATAGGCTCCACATTTCTGATTTTAACATGGTCAAATGCATCTACCATCATTATGCTTCCATTTATACTCTTAACTAACACATGTACCCACATCCTTAGATATCAAATTTCCTATGTTATCTTCTAAATTATATTAAAGTAAATTCACAAATATGTTCCCATTGTCTTCATAACTGATGTTCTAAATTTGTATTCTTTAGTACTATTTTGGTGGCTTATTGACCATTAATCTTAGACTTAAAGTCAATTGAAGATTTTAATGAAAAATAGGATATAAAAATGCCTGTATTTCACCCAATTATAAAATTATTCTTGAATAGATAAACAGATGCCTAAAATACAATGACAAACTATTTTCTGATCTGGTTGTACCAATTAGTAAGAGTTTTCTTTGCTCAATTTTCTCATCAGTATTTTATTTTGCCAGATATTTAAATTTTTGATTGTATGCCAAAAATTTTCTAGTGTGTTGTGTGTGTTTGTCTGTGTTTACACAGTTTGGTAGTTCACTAAAGAGTTAAATATATAATTGACATAGGACCTGCTACTACTGCGTAGTCACACAAAAATACAAAAATATTGAAAGCAGGGTCTCAAACATCTTTTAACATGAATATTCATAGTAGAATCATTCAAACTTGGCCAAATATGGAAGCAACCTAATTGTCCATCAACCAATAAATGGATAAACAAAATATGGTATATACATACAATGGAATACTATTCAGCTATTAAAACGAATAAAGTTCTAATACATGCCATAACATGCGTGGAACTTGAAGGCCTCATGTTGAGTGAAAAAAACAGAAACCAAGGGACAAATATGATTTCACTGATACAAATTATTAGAATAAGCAATTTCATAGAATCAGAAACTAGAATACATGTTACCAGGACACAGGTTAGGGTAGGGAATTGGTAGCTAATTACTAGTTAACAGAGGTGCAAAGTTAATCTTTGGAGTGAAGGAAAAATTGGTAATGGATAGTGATGATGGTAGCACAACTTTGTGAATGTAATAAATACTGCTGAAAGATATATTTGCATATTAGTCAGCCAAATGGGTGCTGATGCAAAATACCAGAAATCTGTTGGTATTTATAAAGGGTATTTATTTGTGGTAAACACTTACAGTTACTAGTCCCTAAAGAGTACAACTCAAGGTTACTTCCCCACCCAAAGTCTGTTGCCATCTGTTGATGCAATATGGCAGGCAATATCTGCAAGGTCTCACCCTTCCTCTTTTTTCTTAAGGATCCATGGGCCCAGATTCTTCTGATCTCAACTGTAGGCTGGAGGGCTTGTTTCTTTCCAGCTCAGCTCCTCTGTTTTTTTTCACAAGGTCAGCTGTATACTATCAGACAAATGGCTCATCTCTCTTCTTTGGGCCACAGGATCCTCTTCAGCTCATCTCTTTCCTCTATCATTTTTGCTAAAAGCTGCAATGAAAAGCTGGACTGGATTTTCCACATTTAATTTGGAAATCTCCTTGGCTAAATCTCCAATTTCATAATTTTCAAATTCTGTCTTCCATATAATGTTAGGAGTCAACCTTGCTAAGTTTTCTACAACTTTAAAACACAGATCACCTTTCCTCAACTTTCCAATAATAGTTTCATCATTTCCTTCTAAGGCCTTATCAGAAATAACTCTAGGCTCCATATTCTTATCAACAGTCTCTTCAATGCAATCTAGACCTTTTCCATAAAGAATCTCACAATTCCTCCAAAAAATACCCTTTCCCATATATAAAACTGTTCCAACATTTTTGGTCATTGTAAAATCACCACCTGATTCTTGGTACCAAATTCTGTATTAGTCAGCCAAAGGGGTGCTGATGAAAATGCCAGAAATCTGTTGGCTTTAATAAACGGTATTTATTTTGGGTAAAACTTAGTTACAAGTCCCTAAAGAGTACAAGTCAAGGTTACCCCCTCACCCAAAGTCAGTTTTCCACATTTTGAAGCAAGATGGTGGGTGATATCTGCAGGAGTTCAGCCTTCCTCTTTCCTCTTAAGGCTCCATAGGCCCAGCTTCTCAGAGAAAGGCTGTAGGCTGGAGGGTTTGTTTCTTTCCAGCTCAGCTGGTCTGTTCTCATCAGGAGGTCAGCTGGAAACTTTCAGGTGAATGGTTCAACTCTCTTCCCAGGGCTGCAGAATCCTCTTCCATATCTATGGAGCTGTCTCTCTTTTCTCAGGTATCTGCTTCTGTGCATTTCCTTGATTAACTGTCCATTTATATAGCCCAATGTGTGGAGTGGGGACTCAAACTGAGTCACCATAATTATGTGGCTGAATCAAAGTCTGAATCTTAGCATAATTTAATCAAAGCCATCTCAGCTGAATCTAATACAATCAAAGGGCTTCACACTCAGAAGAAATGACCATAATTTCTCTTTTTAGAATTCATAAATAATCTCAAACTGTCACAATTTGAAAGTCAAAAATTATAGGTCATATACATGTTACCAGAAAATAAAGAAAGAAAAAACATATAACTACTGTTCAAATCAAAGCATGAACCCTAATATATACTATGGACTATAGATAATAGTATAATTATAATAACATTGCTTCATCAATTGTAACAAATTTACCATACTAATACAAAATGTCAATAATAGGGAATATTGTGTCTTGGGATTTATATGAGAACATCTTAATTTCTTCACGATTTTTTCTGTAAACCTTCAAATGCTTAATAAAAAATATATAGAAAACAACTTCTGAAATTAGTTGGTAATGATAAAATTTGAATTTCAAATGACAATTATATTTTTAGGAAAAATTCTGTCCTTCCTATGATCTTGATAGCTTCCCTACTGTTTAAAAATTGCTGAAGACCTGTCTGATGGGATTGTTGATTATATTAATAGTTGTAGTTTATTTTGGTATTGCTAAAAGAAATATGTCATATTTCTTAGATATGCTTCACTCTGTGAACCAATATTTTCTAGATGAACTCTATATGCTTTTACAACAGAATGAATGAAGTTATGCAAATTCATCTACATTGCAGTAAAGCAGCATTAAGGAAATTATCAAAAGAAAATATCACTTCTTTCCTCCAAATAATTTTATTTTACTCTGAGGCAGTAACAAATTTCTTTAAAAATGTGTTATTGCATTAAACTGTAAGGGCCTTATTACTTTTAATAAATTATATAAGTAGTTATACATATTTCAATTTTAATTTCTATTATGGTAATTTTCAATAGACATAAGCCACAGAATTATATATTATTCAGAGTTTTAGAGTATAAACTGTCCCTGAAACTAAAAGTTATAACACATGATTTATTTAAATTCTAGTAAATTATGTTATACAATATTTCAAGGAACCTCAGTAGGATAATTTTGTATCTATTTTGTATACCATTACCCACTTTTGAGTGTTATATTTCCATGAAAAAAAAAATGCTATGCCTTTATTTGATACCCAGTCATCATTTTCCCTTATACTCCTCTCCAGATGGCAAATCTGCCCAGTACTTCTATGCATTTAGACTCTCTCTGTATTAATCTTATTACATTAGGGAATTTTTAAAGCTTCAATCAATCTGAAATCTTCAGTTTTGCTTTTTTGCTTTACATATGCCTACTGAGACTGAGAAGATAGAGTGATGATGAAAGTTGGTAAAAATCTTGTCTGAAAGTTTGCAGCACTGGTGAAACTAAAAATCTCCCATAATAAGTCCAGGAGCATTTATGTTTTCATAAATTTGACTTTTTAACTCTACTACATAAATTTCTGTGCTTCCTCTCATAGCTTGTTGATGTCCTTAAGGGAGATGTGGAGACTCCAATATTTTTCTTTATTTCTAAGACATTCCTAGGAGGTCCTTAGGCTGTCCCATATTGTGATTATATACAGATTGGTAGCTATCAATAAGAGTTTTCAAATAATCAAAAATGAGCTACTTTCCTTAGAAATGCTTAATGGGGTACTAACTAACAATCTAAGGGGTATCTAACCTTGTCATATCCATGTGCAAGGATTTCTTTAAAACACTTGTAAGAGTCCCCATCAGTGGCAGAAACTCTCTTAATTGCTCTCTTTTTTAAAATAAATTCTAAGATGCATTCCAGTTTGTTAATATAGTAGCTCCTGATAAATGTTTATTTATTTTTGTTTTGTTGCTTCTTTTCAGCAGTATATAATATTCCTTAATGTTATGTTAGTCAATATCCTTAGAAAATATAATTTTATTAGGGTTTGCATTATTTTTTGGATATATTATACCTAAATTATAATATCACATAAAATTGAAAATACATTGAATCATCTGTGACTTATGAATCTTTTTAAAAAAATATGCATTATGAGTCAGGAATTAAAGGAAAACTTGCCTCTCTGGAGGCTAAAATCACCATTTCTACACGATTTCGGAGAGATATGACATATACGTGTACTTTACAAATAGTAACCACATGCATAAAAAATATAAAAACAAAATTGTTCATGTGTTTAAGGATAAAAATGAATTTTATCTGTACAATGACTTCTTGAATTTTATTCAGTGAAGAAAGAAGCAGGAACACTGATTTTGTAAACTCACTATAAACCGTGTAAAAGAAATTCATGTTAGAGGAGATACACAAATTTCCTTATTTCTCAGTTATAGTTGTATGTTTTAATTCATGCATGTCTTTACAATAGCTAATGAAAAATACACTGACATAGCTGTGATATGTGTAAAGATCACTACTATAATTATTTCTGCCTTCTACTATAAATAGATACTCATAGTATGTCTGAATATTTCTGATTCTGGCTTTATTATTGGTGATTAATTATAAAAATGGTGCCATATGATATGCATGTGCTTTGAAGAAAGAATTTAAAATATTGAAGATATAATAGCACAGAAATCACTAAGAAATTTAGCTGGTTCAATCACTAAGAATGAGATACAACTTGCACTACTTTGTAAAGGAAACCTAAATATTTCAGAAGCAACAGTGAGTTTCCATAACAATCAGTCCCCATAAGCAAAAATAGTCCTGTAAACATAAATGTAAATATCATGATAACCAGTAAAGTTTTACCATGAACAGTTTCTTATATTCATATGCTGCATGTCATGAAATAGATATGCTTTAGGTAGATTAATTTAATTTTGCATTTCATGTGTTCAACAATCCTTGCGTTACAGAAAACCCACTTATTTTGTATTTCTTTCCAGGTTTTAAAATATTAAGGTAAATAATTTCTAAATATCTCTGTAATATTGGGGAGTAGGGGTAAGACCTGCCCTAATGTCCAAGGTTACTCCATTTAATCATCATGTGCACTATGATGTAGAAGGTGTATGGTAAGTTTAATATATAGAAACTAAAAAATTTGTACAATTCAAGGAGAAAGATATAATCTGCAGAAAGGAAGAATGAAATTTCTAAGCACTATAAACAATGTGTGGTTTTGATAAAGAAAATTAGAAAGTCATCAAGAATTTTGTTTATGTCCAGTAACCAACCCTTAGGTCAATAGTGTGGACTTATTCACAGAGGAATTTTTTAAAAACTTAATAAAATTCTCAGCTTAAAGCACTTTCTATAATTCATAAGAAATTACAATGATAGAAGAAACAAGCATAAATTAAAGGTTATTAAAGAAAACCAATTTGCATATAGTATTTTTCAAATACATTAGAAATCCATATTAATATAATCAATGAAAGTAAATAAATATTATTACTATTATCCATGCAAAATGTTTCCCAAATCATATAGATGTTTTTGTAAATACAAGTGAATTATACTTACATAAAGTTAGTAAAAATACAAATTCTAAGATTTTATATTATCATCCCTCTATTCTAAGTTTCCACATATAAAAAGTATATAGCTCTGAAATTAGATGCCTCAAGATAATTAGTTTAAGAATGGAAATACAAGACTGAAACAATTTTTCTTTATGATTTTGAATGCTTCAAGTCAAGCACAAGTAAAATAATTGTGATTACAATACCTATTTTCAATGAGGATATTTCAGTAAAATCTAGAAATACATGTGCACAAGATATCTGTACAGAATTTGAACACATCACCAAAGATTGAGATTCATGCCTGATGTAAGGAAGGGTGTTTTGAAAAAGAGGAATGTCAGGTGGTATGTTATGCCTAGATACCATATGCAGGTAAAAAGGTAAATTAGAGACAGCAAAGGAACACTTGTTACATATTGTGACAGAAAAATAGAATTGATTAGACATAATCGAAGCAAATATTTTATGGACATGATGCAAAGGAAAGAAAGGGCTCACACATCTGTCTTGTAGAACAAATTAAATGAAAGGGCAGTGAGACATAATCTTTTTGGTCTCATTTGGATTCAATTCATTTTCAGAAATACCTCAGACCATTTGTTAATTTTCTTGCAGAAACAGTATCTAAGATATCTGGCAAAATAAAGGGAAATAGCACTAATTATCCTAGACACATTTTATAGGAATAGCATCAGCAACAGCTGTAGAGTGTTCAAACAAATGGAATCATGTAGAATCACTTCTGGAGTTTATCTGGGATGATTATTTGCAGAAAACAATAAGAAAATAATCTCCAGATGTGACCCGATATTTACACAATTTATTGTACTGAAATAGTGTAAATATGACTCAAAAACTGAAAAGACTTGATTTTATTTTAAAATATTTAATTAACTTAGATTATCTGATGCTATTAATATTGAAATTATAATATATCAGTTCAGTTAGAAAAGGAAATGTAATGGGAAATTCATGCATTCTTTGATTTCAAAATACTGCCTTGTGCATTTCCTTCATGCCATGCATTGACACCAATGATGGCATTTTATTTGATAGTGATGTGGATTGCCTCCATTTCACTTTTATCATATTCTTAATTTTATACTTTGACAACAAATTAGAACATTTTAGAAGACATGGAAAACCTGCCCATCTTCACAGAATTCCTCCACATGGATATCTCAACCTCTCTGGAGCTCCAAGTCTTGCAAAGCCTGCTGTTCTTGTTGATTTATCTGGGAGCCCTGACTGGGAATCCTCAAATTGCTACTGTCATTGTAACTAACTCTCCTCTGCTTCACCAATGTACTTTTTTATTGGCAATTTATCCCTCATTGATGTTTGCTGCATTTCAGCTACTGTTCCCAAATTGATTGTAAATTCTCTGACAGGCAGTAACTTAATTTTTCTCCCAGCATGTGCTGCTCAGATTTTCCTGTTTTTCCTTTTTGGAACTACAGAGTTGACCTTCCTTATGGTGATGTCCTATAATCACTATGTTGCCATCTGCCACACTGTGCACTATGGGCTCACCATCACCCCACATCTGTGCACACATGCAGCTGGTGGATCATGGGGAGGGTTGGTCTACATTGCTATCCACACAGTTATTTTGACCAGGCTCCCATTCACAAAGTCAAATATGATCTATCATTATTTCTGTGATGTACCTCAAATTTTGAGGATCTCTTCCTCAGGTGTTCAGTTTTGTGAGTTTATGCATGCAGCTATAAGGGCTTGCATTGTCTTAGTATGTTCTGCCTTTTTGTTTAAGTCACATATTGATATATTTTTAATGGTGCTTCAGGCACATTCTGTGAAAACTCATATAAAAGCCCTATCTACCTGTAGTCCACTGTTGGCAATTATCCATTTGTTTGTAATGTCTTCATTTACTGCTGTCTTTAGTCCCACTACAAACAAACCACCTTATAGTAATCTTCTCATGGCCATGTTCTACAACACGGTGCCCCCATTCTCAAAATCCATCATCTGTAGTCAATGGAATAGAGAGGTTAACACTGCTGTACAAACAATGTTCCAAAGACATTTTAATTTAATAGGCAGTGTTTCCTTGAATTTAAAATTCTGAAAAAACTTGAAAAAAAGTTTAATTTTTATTGATACATGATGTTAAATTTGAATCTATCACTGTAAAATATGGTGAGTTTTTTTTTGCCTGGATATATCTTTTTGTTTTATGCATATGTGATAATGAGCTATACACATGTGCCCTAATATTGCATCCCCATGCCTTTGTGTAATTCACACATTCATCTCGACCATGTTTTCCACATTTTTCAAATATTTTGTACAATGTTCAGGATAATTTTGAGCCAAAAGCCAAGAATGATGTCATGTGGAGGTAAACACAGATGATTACTTTAATGGCTGCCTGTACATTTGAGAGAACTTTAAGGTACAGGATACTGCCATTATGGAAGAGATAATTCAGTGTTTTTCATTAGAGAATTCAAATCAAATTTTATGTTAGCATTAACTTTTATACAAGCATCTTCACCAAGCAATAAAGTGATTAGACTTGAGACACAGCTGCAATATTACAGACACAACCTAAAGATATAGCACTGAGATTTATGCTAAAGTTACTTCCCTTATTGAAAAAAAAGTATTAAAAAACCTGACCCTCAACACAGAATGCCATTTGGAACCTTATTCTCCCTCTCTTTTCTGTCTGAAATTGTGCATGCCATGTTCATTCAAGCTGTATGCCGATGCAGACTAGAAAGTGGATTGAAATGTAGTAAAAAAAAAATGGAATTGAATATTGCATGCATAATACTAAATATTCATATATTATATGAAACACGTTCCCCTCCAAAACATTAATAAACCTTATTCTCTCAATATGGAATGAGCTTTATTTTCCTGATTCTCATATCTGAGCCAGCATTCTGATGGTTAACATAATTTACTACTTTATATTTTACAATTGAATCCCATGAAGGATCCATACTTTGAAAATTTTCAGTGTTAAGGAACTAATGCTCATATAACATTAGGTGGCATCCTGCAACTGGTAAAGAAAAAAGCTGTGCTCATTATGCTTAGTTTCTACTATTCAGAATAAAAAAATAAGGTATGAATATCACAAGTCTAACATCAAAAATAATACTGACAAAATTCTGAAATGAATCCCTATGCATCCTGTAACTGAGATAAATCATTTTATTTTCAATAATAATTGAAGAATCCATCATGTTTCTTTCAATATAATTTGTTACTACATGGGTCTCTGACACAACTATTTTTTTGTAAAAGCAACACTGTCCAATTTTGTATTCATGAACATACTTTTAAAAATTTATAGCAATTATATACATATTATTTATATTTACAGATAAATTTCTTTATCATTGCATGTGGGATTATGCCCTTTATTTTGTTTCACCTCCTGACTTATATTTTAATTTATATTTAGGTTTGTGTGTAGATTTACTGTCCAAGTTATTATCATGAATATATTTGATTATATAAATCCATAGATTTCTAATTCCCAGTATTGTTATAAAAATTCTAAGTGTTCTATGTCCATTTGATTGTCTCTCTATAATTTTATATTTTACTTTATGGACTTCTGAAGTTCTATACTGATTGACCTAAGCATTTTTTCTTTTTTTGACTAATGTTCCCTTCACCAGGTAGGGTAGGTCAGCCAAGAAATTTAGGGATTTTTAACCAGCATAAATTTACCTAGATTTTTGTCCTGTAAATTTTATTTTTTATTTATTTATTTTTTAAAGATTTATTTATTTATTTATTTATCCCCCCCTTGCTGCTTGTGTTTTACTGTGTCCATTTGCTGTATGTTTCTTCCATGTCTGCTTATTTCCCCCTTGCTGTGAGGTCCTGCTGCATCAGCCCACCGCGCCACATGGGCCAGCCTGCTCTCACAAGGAGGCCCCGGGAAGCGAACCCGGGGTCTCCCGCATGGTAAACAGGGGCTCTATCGATTGAGCCACACCCACTTCCTGCTGTGAGTTCTTGCTGCATCAGCCTACCACGCCGCGCTGCGCAGGCCGGCCAGCCTGCCCTCACAAGGAGGCCCCAGGAAGCGTACCCCGGGCCTCTCAAATGGTAAATGGGAGCTATATCCATTAAGCCACACCCGCTTCCCTGTCCTGTAAATTTTAAATAACCAACTTCATTGTTATCTCTATATAAGGACAATCATTTATTAGTTACATATTTTTACATATTTGTATTTTAATTCTATATTAAGAGAAATGATCTTTAATTCTCAAGCAATCCTAAAAAATCTTTTCAATGCTTAAAATTATACATATACATGTATATAATTTCCCTTAACTCTCTGGCATTTTCTAGGTCTGTCATTTATTTTCTGATCACAAAATACAGAAGGAAAAGCCATACTTTTTTTCTTAGAATATATTACACTGTCACACTGTCTCCTTAATTGTACCAGTGCATCTGACATCATTAAAAATTATGTGTTTATTTATTTCTTATTCAATATCTGGATTTTTTCCAAAGGTTTGTAGTCTTAAGATGTTTTTTTACAATCATGAATAAGCCAATTAATTGTTCCTTAAGATGTCTTGTCTAATGAGAAGATGGAGTGGAGCTAATCACAATTTGCATTGTCCTCAAGACCTTATAACAAGACACTTCTCTCAGGCATTAATCCACCAAAGCTTCCATGGTTTCCCTTAACAATATTCTCCATTTCTATTTCAATAAGGAAATACTCTCAGGCATTTTTAGGCCTCCACAGGCAGCCTGTTCAAGGCTGAGTACTGCTGGTCTTAATGTGACAAGGCCAAGCAAAATCTAAATCAGCATATCAGGTCTCAGCTTTACATGATTATTCCTTCTGCCAAAAGTCCATATTTTTTAATTTTAAGATGTCCAAAAGTGCCAATTCCACTTTCTGCTTCCATATATACCTCATGCTTATTTTCCTTTTCAATAGACACTATTTTCATACTTTGTCTTCCAAATTGTACAAATATCAATTCATGAGTACCTTCTTCACTGATGATCATAAAATATGTAACTCATGACTATTTTTTATGGTGTCTTCATCAGGATAAAGCATAAGGGTAATTATCTTGAACAAAAGTCTGATGAAGATCTTAAAGAGAGATATGGCACTAACATGCTTATTTAATCTTGAATAGATTGATAGATGGAACATGGCTGTATTTCAATAGCTTGATATACACAGGAACACAAGTCCTACTGCTCCTATCTCAAAAGCATTGAAGCTTGTCCTCAAATATTTATTTTCAAACTGTTCTTTATGCTTACATGTTACAGTCATTCCTACAGGTTTATTTTTTGCTTGTGTGTCAAAGCTTAAATACATCATTGCCACCCACCTGCAAAAAAACAGAAACAAAATGGATTGGTTAAACTCAGCTTGTGAGCTCTGCTCTGGTCTTATATTCCCTTCTTGTCTCATGGTTGGTCACAAAGTCTTCAGTTTCAAAAGCTCACTAGGTGCTACTTCCCAATTAGTGTGCACTTAACAAGGGACAGCATTTTTCCAGAATAATAGGGACAATAAAATTGATTTCCAATAGAGGAAAAGTAAACAAAACAATAATTCTTGGAATATATGGGATGAGGCAGTTTTAAAGGGTTAAATAGAACATTTACAATTTATATTTCCTTTTGTTTATAGGTAATCAACTTTCTGACTTTAAATGCTGCATTAACTTATGAATCCTTGTCTCATTAGAAAGGAGGCAAAAATTTGTCTTTTGCATGCCCTTTGTGTTGGCTATACAAATTTTTAATTTTAAAAGCATATTTTTCAGTTAGATTAAATTATTCTTAAGATTTTACTGTTCCTCCCTATAAAGGAGAGTATTCCATTACCCCATTGACATATAGCTTGACCACGTAGCAGGCACTTTCAGTGTAAATGAAAACGAAGGAAGAATGTGGATTATACCGTAGGCTCTGAAAATATATTCAAATTTATTATAATATTATTTTTCATCTTTTATAATTTAATCCACTTAGAATTGTTTTTGTGTAGGTTGGAGGTTGGAACGCTGTTCCCACTGCAGTACCATGTTGTATATCATCTGTTGAGTATTCATATATGTTCCCTCTGTTCTTCTACATTTTTAACTTGTGGTTTTTGTCCCATGCCACAATGCTTATTGACTATTATTTTATACCAAGATACAACATTTGTTAAAAAAAATCCATAAAAATTTTTCTTCCTTAGTAATGTTTATGCTATTTTGATTTCATGAGTATTTTAGGGCCAAACAGTCCATTTTATCTGTAGAAAATCTGCAGGGATTTTTATGCATGTGTCATTTAGTAAATTACTATAATATACATTTTATAATATTGCATCCTCCATGTCACAAATGGTATATTTCTCCAATTATTTGTTTACTTCATAACTCTCAGTGAAACTTTAATCATTGGCCAGAGGACTTTAACAGCTTTCTCCTTAAGGGGACACTGCTTAATTGATGGCTTAAGGGGAGGTGTCTTATTCTACAGGGGAGAAGTTTAGTAAATGGCCTCTTAGATATTGATTCCCCCATTACTCTCCTAATTATGCCTAACTGAGACTACAGAGGTCTGGTGTGGCAGGTCAGGACCTAGTAAGTGGCTCCCATGTTAATTAAGAAATTAACAATCTTACTTGCAACATCAATGGTCACTTGAGGATCTTCCTGGTTAATGGTTTGCAGTGTTGACCAGGTATCCATGCCTGGCTTTGACCCATTCTGTCTTTCCCTGGGACAACGTGTTGGGGTCCTGAAAGCAAGGCAGCTTGGGACCAGGATCCCAACTCTCCACACTTGAAGAAAGTTCCTGCTGAAGTGGAGCCTGGATTCAGGTGGCCCCAATGTGACAGGTGCCTTCAAAGGTGGCAGCTGAAAGGTGAGCCTGTCTTTGTGCTCTGGGCCTGCACTCCTCACATTTCTCCTCAGCAGTGTGGTCTCAATTGTTTAAAACTGTGGAGGTTGTTTATAAAAGGGAGTTCATTGATGTTTGGGGCCCCAGGGAAAGTTTTTGAAACTTCCTACAGATACCATAGGCAGACTAGGTAATAAAGTGAGTTCATAGAAAATGTATTCTTCTCTAGAGTCAAGATATACCAGAGGGTATTTTTTTTTCATTGCTTCTACTAGTTTTCCTTGAAGTAAGGCTAGGTTTTTGTCCTGCCTCTGAGCAATTTCCTTGAGCTTATTTTAATTGACTGGTTTGGTAGTGCAATTCCTAATCCCTTTGAGTAGATATGTGACCACATGGTCTCTGGCCCCCAGATCTCCCTGTGCCCTCCTTCCATCTTACACCAGAGGTTTACTTGAATTCAGGTTCCTATACAGAGGTCACACTTGGCTGTCCTATAATTTGTACTGCATCTGTGATGTGGAAGGAAATATTAGCCTCTTCTTTTTTAGACCATCAGTAAGTATAGTGTCACAATTCCAGAGAAGGCAACCCAAAAGGAAATTGACTGGAATGTTGGAGAAGCCACCCATTATTCTAGGGGAGGATAAATGTGTTGGTTAGTCTTAGTGGCAACTCACTCCTAAACTTTACTGAATGGAAATTGTCAAGTGTCCTGGGTATTGGAAGCCCTTCTCACCATGACAATGGCCTAGGGATCAGGTGTCTCTTGTCTCTCGGTGTTTCCAGAGCCTCACAGGTTTTAGAAGACATCTGGGTCCTGTTGTCAAAGTGAGGCTACCAAGCTTGACTTCCTACCTAGGAAAGGGACTGGACAGGGTCCCCTCTTTTGGCCTACTTAGGAAGTGACTGTGAAACAGACCTCATTTTATGGTCACTGCCAGAGACTGAGTTTTGCATTTAAACCAGACATTAAGAAGCACATTAAGAAGCTATAAACTCATTGCTCTGTGATTGCAGACAAACAGCCTTGGGAGCCCAAGTAAACTCAGGGCCTCCAGGGCACTACCAAGGGTGGGAATCTAGGGGTCTTGATATTAAGACAAAAGAGGGCATACAGTCTCTAACTAAAAACCTAGACTCACCAGTCTTGTTCAGGTGCAGGGAGCATTACTTACCTCTTTGTCTCCTGGGTTGCTCACCAAATATGTTAGCAAAACAGTCTCGGTTCTGGATTTCTAGGTTCTTGGATTCATTGCAAGAAATAATTGAAAGATTTGCCAGTTCAATAAAGCCAGTAAAAATAGTATATTGAGAAATGAGAGAAGAGACATTGTATGCACTCAAGGCATGGGCATGGGAAGGCTACAGGGTAAGACATGCAATGTGGAGCCCTGGGATAGGTATTTTTAAGGCCTTTCCTTCTCTCCCCTCTCTTTATTAAGGAGGGATCTCAGCTATTTGCTGTCCTGATTCATTGCCTTTCTAACTTCACTTGTTAGTTTTCAGGGAAACAATAGGATGGCTTCTCAGTTTGGGGTTATCTGGGACTTCTTTTGAGCCTGGGAGTTTCAAATGGGACCTTGTGACCAAGGTCTTAGTGAGCTCTTTGGCTGTAATGGTTATAGCTTTATTCTCAAGTGTCTGCCTTCCCTCAGGGTATTTGTGGGTGAGGTCTCATGCCTATGTTCCAACCAGTGGGGTCCCTATTCTAACTGGCCACCTTCCATTGTTACCTATACTAACATGCCTCTGCTCTATCAGTTGGTCCACTTTATAAACTTTTGTGCAAATCTTTTCTTTCAAACTGAAATTGATGTTTATGTGATTCACTAATGTTAAGTTTACAGTAGTCTACTCATTTTAACTTTTGAATAATGTTATATTTTGTAAACAATTCCAACTTTGTTTATCAATTTTCCTTTGATGGGCATCTTTGCCCTAACCATATTTTAGTTACCAAGAAAAAAGCTGATGGAAATTCTTGTGCAAGCTCCTTTGTACAAAAATTTTCAGTCTTACTTGCTTAATTATGAGGATAAATGACAGGGTCAAAAGATGGGTTATGTTTAGTTTTATAGGAAACTACTCATCATTTGTCAAGTGGGTGTAATGGAACAGTACCAGGAAAAATCATGAGAAGTTAATTTGAGCATAACCATCAGCATAATTAATTGTTAGATGTGTTCATTTCTCTATTTTCCAGGTGTATAATAAAATATAATTTTGGTTTCAATTACCATTTCCTTTTAGAATACAGAAAGGAAGACTACATACTAAGCCATTAAAGAAGTTTCAGTGAATTCTAAGGACTTTATTTAGCAGAATGAGTTTTCAGACCATAATGGCATTAAATTAGATATTAACAACTGTTTACCAGAATAAAAACATATGGTTTAACTATCTGTGAATCAAAATAAATTACCACTAATTTTTATTCTGAGATTGAATGAGAGTGAAAGTGATAGAATAGAAATCAAAAGTATGTAAAACAAATTTTAAAATTGTAAATGTTTATACTAGAAAGGAAGAATATGTAAAAACAGATGACCTGCAATGCCAACTCAAGAAACCAAGTAAAGAAGAGCAAAATTATACTAAAATACATAATAGGGAAAATAAAGAAAGAAGTAAAAATCAATGAAATACAAATCAGAGAATTCAAAGGAAAAAGTGACAAAAACAAAAGGTTTTCTTTCGGTCCATCATTCAAATTTATTAATTCTATATAGTTAATAAATAGTAAAAGAGAATGAATAAAGTACCAATTTGGGAATTAAATAACTGTTTTTACTAATCTACAGACAGCTAGTCAAACTTTGTTGTTTCACAGATATTCTCTGAAATATATATATATTAAGCAGGAAAACAAGATCACAAATTAAGAAGCTTCACCCTACCATTCTCCTATGGAAATATATACAACATTCAAAATCTGGCAGCATCTACTTCCACAGAGCTCTGGAATACAATAAGTGGATGCAGTAATTGAGTGAGCACTGAGTCATGCAACTAGCATTATAAAATGGTAGTAGAAGCTGGTGGTGACTTTCTTGGTCTCCCTCACTCCCTCTATAGCATGCTATGGAACTGGCCTGTGCTTTGATTGTGGGCTCCTGGACCCATTGCAGAGAGAGTTATCACGTGTATATAGACTGAGGTGCATGTATGCTGGTGCCAGTCTAAGCAGTGGCATGCTGAAGTATTGAACCAGGACACTCATTTCTGTCTCTCCTTCTAAATACTTGCCTTGCAGGCAGAAGCAGCTTACACAGGGCTAAGCAGTATAAAAATCAATCAAATTGTAGTTCCACTGGGCAAAATATTTCCCCTAAAGACATCCATTGTGAAGGGCGGAATCTATTTCATGTAGGTAAGATGGGATGTCTGATTCCTGAAAACAGGAGAAGTCCTAAGCATATGAGCACATGTCCAATACAAGGTACAGGCTCAAGAATGACTTCTTCTTGAGCCTTTACTGTCTTCTAATTAGTTGATATGTTTGAACACCTTTGAACATTTGTTCCAAATTCTGTTTCTCCCCTGATTTTTTAAATTTGTTCTTCTGTGCCATATCTTCTTGATTCTTAGTATAACTTAAAAAATTTTTGCTGATATTTAGGCATCTGATTATCTTGATGAGCTTACTCTCAGAATTAGTTTCTCTCTCTTGTCTACCATTTTCTTGTTGATTAGTTTTGTGTTAAGGATCTACTTTGAATCATCATTCAACTTTTTCTGGACATTCAGAATACACCATGTTAAATTGATCTGACTTTTTCAGCACTTCTCCATCTGATTTTTGTCCTGGAAATGTGATACAATTTTTAAGATTGCACTATTTTTGCAA